>JASAMZ010010911.1:15000-92861 GCA_030248115.1 Linhomoeus sp. GSCO2_2
GAAGAGAATGGGATCAGTTGAGGAGTGTCACCTACATGGCGGCCTTGAATTGCTGCCACTTCTCCAGCGTGTCGAACCAGGGTAGGGAGGCGTTCAACTTGTCGCACAACTCCTGAGCATACTTGAAGATGGCCGTCGTGCCGATGTACATGCAGCGGCCCTCGATGAAGGTGAAGTCGCCCGAACAAGGCTTCTGCGTGGTCGTCGTTGGCGACGGTTTCGGCGTGGTGTCTTTCGTCGTCACTGAGGCGCTCGTCTTCTTCGTCGTTGTCGATTCCACTGGTGCTGCAGTGGGCTTGGGTTTCGGTTCCTGGACGCAGACCACCGTGGCGTTGGTGCGAGCGCAGCTGGACGTCTCCCAGTCGAAGTCGCTTCTCGAGGCGGCGTAGACGCAGGTGGGATCATCAACCGGCGGCGACTCGCCGCCAAAACCCGCAGCCCACGGCGGCTCGAACTTGAATGCGCTCTGGTCTCCCCAACGGTACGCTGCTTTCTGCGACGAGTAGGCGACCCACAGCCATGCGTTTTGGAGCTTCGGTATCTGAGCTCTGAATTGCGAGGAGTTATTGTGTGTAGTATGTCGCACAAGGTTCATGACAAAGACTGCCGCAACATCAGCATTATACGCTCACATCGAGCTCTTGAACTGGAGCCATTTGTCCAAGGATTCGAACCAGGGCAGAGAGGCGTTCATGGAGGAGCACAGCTTGACTGCGTAGTCGAAGATGGCCGCCTGGCCGACATGGAGACATTCCGAGCCGATAACCTTGAAGCCGCTGCGGCAGGTCGGCGTCGGAGTTGCCGTGGCCTTCGTAGACGCTGACGGCGCAGCAGTGCTTTGAGTCGTCGACGGAGAAGGAGTAGGGGCGGCACTTGGCTCGGTCGCCGTCCCCTTGGTCGACGATCGCGCCGGCGTGGGAGTTTGAATGGTCGACGGCGGCTTTGGCTTGGCGATGCAGACGACGTATGACTTTCGGGAGACGCAGTCAGCCGCCTCCCAGCCGTAGTCCTGCTGTCTGACGGCGAAGACGCAATGAGTTTGGCCTGTTGGTGGAGCTGCGTTCTTTCCATCCTGCCAGGGCGCCTCGAAGTCGATGGAGCTCTGGTCGGCCCATCTGTACTCTTCGAAGAGGCGTGAGTAGAGCGCCCACATCCAGGCGTTCTCCACGTGGGACAGGGTGGCTCTAAAACAACACACAGACACGCGTTCCTGAGAAAAACAAAATTGAGGACTAATCGTGTCATGAACTTACAGGCCGCGTTTGAATGTCAGCCAGTCGGCCATGGTCTTGAACCAGGGCAGCGAGGCGTTCATGCCGGCGCAGATGCTCTCGGCGTCCTTGAAGATCTGCGGTTGGTCCTCGACGTGGTAGCACTCGCCCTCCACCAAGACGAAGTCAAATGGGCATTCATTCGGAGCGATCGTCGTCTTCGCCATTGCCACTGTCGTCGGCGGCGACGGCGTCGACGGAGTAGTCGCAGGAGGCGGCTTGGCCTTCTCTATGCAGATGACATGGGCCGATCGTGAGTCGCAGTCGTCCGCTTCCCAGTCGAATTGAGCGTCTCTGGCGGCGTAGACGCAAAGGGACTCGTCCGACGAAGGCTGCTTTGGGTTATCTCCTTCCCAAGGGGCTTCGAAGTCGATCGCGCTATGGTCAGCCCATCTATAGCCTTGGTGACGCTTCGAGAAAAGGGCCCACAGCCAAGCGTTTTCCACGTTGGTCATTCCCTCTCTGCAATTGTTTAGAGTAACTAATTAATAAGATCAAAAATGTTGTCGCACGTACATACATTGTGTACATACGGTATGTGTTCCTCCAGATACGTACATAGCACTCTTCCGATGTCGAAAACGCCGCTCTTACAGAATGCTTGCAGAACTGCAATTATATGAAGTTCGACAACCAGACCATGCGCCGCTCACATTGCCGTTTTGAAGTGGAGCCAGTCGGTTTCAGTGTCAAACCAAGGAAGTGACGCGTCCATGTTGGAGCAAATCTTCTCGGCTTCTCGGAAGATCTGCGGTTGTTCCTCAATGTGAAGGCATTCTCCTTCGAACAGTTCAAAGCCGTCTCGACACTTCGAATCGGTGGTGGTTGGTTGCGCCGATGATTTTGTCGGTTTAGGGGTGCTAATGGTAGCTGGTAACTTCTCTGATTCTGTCGTAGCTTCTGGCTTCGGCGATTCAGTGGATGGACGCTTTTTCGATTCGGTGGTCGCTGCTCTCTCCTTTGCTTTAGTGGAAGCTGCTGGCTGGTCTGGTTTGCTGGTAGTTGGTTCCTTCTCCTTAGCTTCGGTGATACCAGCCGGCTGGTCAAACTCCGTGGTGGCTGATTGTGTGTCATATGTTGTAGAAGCTGTCTGCTGTTGTTTCTCGGTGGTAGAGCTAGTGGTGGTTGGTGCCTCTTCAGACTTGCTCGTCGAACTCTCTGTTGGATGCGCCTCTGACTCAGTGACATCCTCATCCAACTTCGTCGTTTTCTCCGCAGCTTCCTTCTGAGTCGTCGCTGCCGATGTGACTTCGGCAGCTTTCTCCTTCGTCGTCGTCGGCTCCACATTGGGTGGCTGCGTGATTCGGACCGGGGCAGGTTTTGCTTTCTCTATGCAGACCACATAGACATCCTGAGATTCACAGGAAGCTGCTTCCCAGTTGTACTTGGAGTCCTGGACTGCGAAGACGCAAGTGTCAACTGCCGGTGGTTCTGAAGCAAAACAGACGCCACTAGGTTTCAAAACACATTATGCGCAATTACTAAATTCGCAGATAATGGTAGGTATATTTATATCTAAACATGATCAGATTATTATTGATAGTTAAAGCACGTGTGAAGTTAACACAATGATTAACCATTGTGTATCTGCTCAGGGGCCTAAGTAACCTGCAGTGTTGACGTCGGCATCCCAAGGCGGTTCAAAACTGAACGAACTGTAGTCGCCCCATGTGTACTTCCCTTGATTGTACGAATAAAGTGCCCAAATCCACGCCTTCATCACTTGTGGCAGTTGCAACTCTCTGAATGTGGGCGTAGAGATTCTCCCTATACATACCTACCTTGCACACGGTATGTGTTTCAGTAACTGCCGAAGGTGCCCTTTTGCTTACAAATGCTCCTTGAAGAGGTCCCAGTCGTTTTCAGTGTCGAACCATGGAAGGGAGCCGCCAATCTCAGAGCAGATGTTTTCTGCCTTCTTGAAAATCTGAGGGCTGGTCTCCAGGTGGTAGCAGGAGTCACCGGCGCCGATGGTGAAGCCAGCCGGGCATTCCGACACTTCAGTCGTTACTCGCTCTGGCTCCGCTGATGACGCTGCGACCGATTTCGTGACGCTGTTCACCACCGTCGCCTCCGACTGGTCTGTAGCAGCTAATGTAGACGCCGCACCGTCCACTGCAGCCGAAGAAATCTTGAGCCGCGAAGTAGCAGTCATATCCTGAAATGAAGCGAAGTAAGTGTCATCTGATTCATTAACTTCGAGAGTGGTGACACAAAACGCGCGGGACGCACAGTTGGCGCAGTCGTCTCCAGAAGGTCCTGCGTCACGATGTCAACGAGGTCCCACCCTTCTAGAGGGTGGCCGGATTCGTTGGTGGGAACCGGGCCGCGCCAGGCCGGCGGCAGTGTTATCCCCTCGGGCAAAGAGAGCTCGCCTTCAAGGGAGATGTACTGCTGGTACTCCTGTGGGAGCCCTTCAGGAAGGGGATACAGGCCGACGGTCGTTACCATCTCACTCGATGAGGATATCGACGCTGAACATCCAGAGCATGCAGGATGAAGGGAGCCGCACATCCACTATTCTCTACTGGAACAGAAAAGGCTCATCGGTAAGCAACCTTTTGTGGACACGGCTTCTTGTTCGTTGGCGGAAGTTGTCGCCGACCCACTTGCTGACGACGACTTCCCGGCAGCGGTTGAAGTTGTCTCAGCTCTACTCGTCGTGAGATCCTCATTGTCTGCAGAAGTTGGCCCTTCACTCGTGAAAGTCTCGTCCTCTTTCGTAGCGCCATCGGCCGTCGTGACCGCAGCGCTTGCAGACGCCGTTGCTTCTTCCGCAAATGACGAGGAGGCCGCGCTTGACGACAAGGACTCTTCCAGCTCTGTCGAACTTATGGGCACTTCTGTCGACTGCGGACTGGATCGCTCGACCCCAGCTTCTGAGATACAAATTGGGGTACATGAGCGTCTCTGTTACACTACCTACACGTTGGTCATACTGTATGGAGTTATTCAGTTAGAATGCCGTCCACGATAGGAATTGTGTTGCTATGTATTTCCCGTGTCTGGCCGAAGATACCTGTTGAAGGCCGACTAGTGACGTTACTAGGTGCTTCTGTCGTTGGAGTCACCGTAATTTCAGCCACATGGGACGAAGTGGGTGCTGCTGTGCTTGAACCTGAAAGGATATACGTGTTTGTTCACGCTCTCCAAGGATTAGGTTACAACTATGTTTTAGGCTAATACTCGTTTCTTCTGTGGAACTATCCGGCGAGAGCGCCACTGAAGTGCCAGTTGTTTCGTGTTTGATATCAGTTGTAGTTGGCGCAATCGATTGTACCACTGACGTACTCTGCGATTCAGTAGTTCCGAGCCGATCAGAGGTTGTTACGCGTGCCCCACTTTCGGTAGTAATGGAATCAGTTATCGCGGATGTGACTTTTGGCGTCATAGTCGTCATCATCGTGGTCGCATCCGTTTCTGTCATATCGGAGACGGTCCCACTTGTGGCGGCTGCTTCTAGAGTCAGGTTGGAGGTTGAGATTGCTACAGTCGCACTCGTGGTTGCCTCTCTGGTTGTGTTCATGCTTGGGCTTGTGCTTGTAGTCACTGCTGTTATCGTCGTCGTCGTCTTTGTCGCCGTTGTCGTGATCGTTGTCGCTGGAGTCACGCTCGTTGCAGGCGTCAGCGTTGTCGTAGTCGTCATCGTCGTCGTCGTTGCCGTCGTCGCTGTCGTCGTCGTCGTCGTCGTCGTCGTCGCCGTCGTTGCCGTGTTAGCCGCCATCGTCGTTGTCGGCGTCGTCGTCGTCGTCGTTGTCGCTCTCGTTGTCGTCGTTGCCGTGTGACCCGCTGTCGTCGTTGTCGTCGTCATCGATGTCGTCGTCGTTGTCGTCGTCGTTGTCGTCGTCATCGTCGTCGTTCTCGTCGTTATCGTCGTCATCGTCATCGTCGTCGTCGCTGCCGCCGTCGTCGTCGTCGTCGCCGCCGCCGTCGTCGTCGTCGTCGCTGCCGCCGTCGTCGCTGCCGCTGTCGTCGTCGCTGCCGCTGTCGTCGTCGCTCCCGCCGTCGTCGTCGTCGCCGTCGTCGTCGTCGCTGTCGTCGTCGTCGTCGGCGGCGTCGTAATCGTCGTGGTTGCATCAGTCGTCGTCATCAGAGTCACAGCATTACGAGTGGAAGTACTGGTGCTACTAGTAGTGGGTGTAACCGAAAAAGAATTACCTGTTTCTTCTGAGGAAAACATAGCGGTGCTCATAGTTGCGGTAGTGCTGGTGGTGCTAGTGGTGGACCCAGTGATGCTCGTGATTGTGCTCGTGCTGACAGCTGATGTGATGGTGCTAACTGAAGTGGTTGCTGTGGGTGTTGTCGTGCTTTGTGTTGTCACAGTAGTTATTGGAGTCGTAGTAGTTGTTGTTGTTTCTGTCGTTGTAGTCGTTTTTGTGGTTGTGGTCATTGTAGATATGGGTGTTGTTACTGTCGAAGTTGTTGTTGCAGTAATAGTTGTTGTTGTTGTGGTGGTGGTGGTTGTTGTTTCCGTCGTTATCGGGGCCGCCGTCGTCGTGGTCGTTGTACTTGCTGTGGTGGTTGAAGACGTTGTGGTCGACGTAGTGGTTGTGCTTGTTGTTGCAGATGCTGTGGTTGTTGTTGTGGTTGCAGTTGTCGTCGTAGTTGTTGTTGTAGTTGTCGTTGTCGTACCTTCTTTCGTCGTCGTGGTGGTTATCACTGTCGTTGTCGTCGTCGCTGACGTTGTTGTGGTGGTCGGTGGCTTTGTCGTCGTCGATGATATCGTCGTGCCTGTCGTCGTCGTCGCTGTTGTTGTCGGCGTCTTTGTCTTTGAACTGGCGGTGACTGTTGTCGACGTTACAGTAGCCATCGCCGTCGTCGTCGTCGTCTTTGCTGGTGTCGTCGTGGTAGTTGCAATTGTTGATGATGTGGTAGTGGTTGGTGTGGTTGTCGTTGGCGCTGCCGTAGTTGTCGTAGTTGCTGTTGTTGTAGTGGTCGTTGTTGGCGTTGTTGTGGTTACTGTCGTGCTGGTTGTGGTAGTGGTTGTCGTAGTTGTGGTAGTGGGGATCACTGAAACTACGCAATGAAATCAGCTGAAAGAAGGCACCGAAACGTGTGCGACTGACCTTCGCATTTGTCTCCGGGAGTGTAATTATCCCATTCTCCCACCCAGCCCATTCTGACGCACTCGTACGTCTTGGAGCGCGAGCCGTCACCGAATTGATAGCCCATGAGACACGTATGCGTCAGAGACTTTCCAACTGGCACATAGGAACTGGCCAGACTTTGCACTTCTCCCAAGGTCGAGTTCTCGACGTTCGCCAAATCCAAGACCATTAATTCGCACACAATCGCTAAAATTAAGAAAAATTTTGATAATTACAATTCAATTGAATTAAATTGAAGCAATTAAATTTTAGTTCAACATAAACGCTCGGCGCTTACGCTCACAGCCGTCGTACAGCAGCCCAGTCCAAACCAAGGAGTCGGTGCAAGTGTAAGTTCTACTGAAGGTGTCGCTGTCACTGAACTTGTGGTCCGGCAAGCAAGTGTGGGTCAGTTTCGTTCCCACGGTCCAGACGTCGAAGATCTTGTCAGCGGACGTGGTCGACGACGTGCTCATGTTGGTGAAGTTCAGCGAAGGCAGGGTCTCCGTATATTGAGGGTAGCACTTGCGAACGTAGGTGCTCTTCGGCTTCAGGTAGCAGAAAGACACGGGACTGAAAGACGCTGGCGACACTCAGTGTCAGTGACTTCTGCAAACCAGCGTATAGTGGCAAATCACCTAATCTTGCTGCAACTGACGACGGTCCACAGGAAGTTGTCGACTTGATTGCTGACGACGCAGCCGATTGCCTCGTAAAAACCGTCGACTGGGTTGGAGGGCATCGCCCATGGTATGGTGTCGTTCGCAGCTACCGCTTTTCCGTCGGACCAGATGAACGAATTGCTGCTGGCAATGTACTTGAGACCTATCCAAATTTTTCTGGACTGCGGCAGCTCTGGGAGCCTAGAATCAAAGATGGCTGCTGGTTAAGGAAAGGTACATAGATTGACAGCTGTGAATTACTGTGTAACCTCAGGGCCTCTTGGAAATATTCCCAGTCCTCCAGCGTTTTCTCTTGGTAAAGCGTGGCACCCAAGCGGTCGCACTCGGCATGAGAGGCGTCCCACGAGCCGTTGGCGTAGCTGGTGTTCCACGTGCAGTAGCAGGTGTCGTTTCCGCCGCAGAACATGTCGTGGAACTGAGGGCAGTCTGAATGGAAATCAATTGGTCACTGACACATCCACTTGCGATATCAAACTAGCGCCGAAGGTCTACCGAAGCATGGGCTGGGGTTTCCGGACCACTCGTGGTCCTGCTCGCAGACGTAGTGGCGCTGCGTTTTGCCGTCGGCGAAGGCGGTGCCGCTTTGGCACTCGTGATTGACAAGAGTACCGTTGTCGCTGACGTAAGTGAGACTACTGTAGTTGGTCTCGGGATAGAGCGAGTACTGCCAGTTGTTGGTGACTTGGGTGCATTGGGGAATTTCGCATGACCCGTATTCGACGCTGGCGTTGACCTTGCGCCACAGCCATTCGCACCGACAACTGTACAGGAGGAAGTTGTCGTTATAACAATAGGTATTCGTGAAGTTTTCACAGGGTTCACTGAAGCAGTAGTCGTACACTGAAACAAGAGCTGATGGCGCAGATATTGTGGAGTGAAGCGACTCTACAACAGTCTCAAGTGTGAACCTGGTATGGTGGTATCGTTCTCAGTGGTCGGCGTCCAAGGTTCCACAGGGGTCGTCGTCACGACGGCGGTTGTAGTTGTAACGTTCAGCGCCGTCGTCGTTATCGTTGTCGTGGGTGTGCTTGTGCTCGTGCTGGTGCTCGTGGTGCAGTTGGTGCAGTTGCATTGGTAGGTCGTGTACAGATTGGTGCAAGTCTCATTGGCAGGGCAGGGGTCGCTTTTGCAGAAGTCGACGACTGAAATAGCGGCTTTCCCTGCCTATCCGCACTACATGGAGTACTCTACCCTGTACTCATTCTTCCTACCACCAACCAATGACGATGTCGCACTCGTTTCCCATGTATCCGGCTAAGCAAGCGCAGGTGAAGTTGGTGCTCCCAGCGGCTGTGCAAGTGCCTCCATGAAAGCAAGGGTTAGGAGAGCAGACATTTGAGGTCGCCAGTGTTCCAGGAGGAACTGTGATCTCCGTCGTTTCCGCTTCCTCTGTGAGAATTGGTGCTGTTGTTGTGCCTGTTAGATCAAGTGTTGGAGACGCAGTGGCGGAAGAGTCCGTCGAACGTTGGACAGTGGTTACTGTAGTTGTTGTGCCAGTGGATTGAGGCGTTGTTGTAACAGTAGTAGTTGTGTCTGTTGAATGTGACACAGTGGTTACTGTGGTAGTTGTGCCAGTGGAGTGAGGAGTTGTTGTTATTGTAGTTGTTGTGTCAGTAGATTGAGGGGTCGTGGATACTGTGGTAGCAGTGCCAGTAGATTGAGAGACCGTTGTTACTGTAGTGGTTGTGTCAGTGGATTGAGGTGTAGTTGTTACAGTGGTAGTTGTGCCAGTGGATTGTGCTGTCATCAGTGCAGTGGTGGTTATGTCAGTAGAGAGAAGTTCAGTAGTCACTGTTGTAGTTGTATCAGTGGTTTTGGGTGTTGTTGTTACTGTAGCAGTGGTGTCAGTAGAATGAAGTATAGTAGGTGCTGTGCTGGTTGTGTCGGTTGGATGGAGACTCGTCGTTATTGTGGTGGTACTTGGAGTTGGTTGGAATTGTGTAGTAACTGTAGTAGTAGTTTCAGTTGAATAGAGAGGTGTTGTACTGGTAGTGGTGGAGAAAGTAGTAGTCGTGGTAACTGAACGAAGCTCACGTTTTATACACACATTTTACTCCCTTCTCACTCCCTACAGTTTATGCGTAGAACGTAGGTAGCATGTTTGAAAGAGTGAAACAGTACCGATATCGGTGCAGTTCCTGCCCGTCCATTCTTCGGTGCAGTTGCAAGTGTAGCTGTTTGGCAAGGCTGTGCAGTTACCGTCATTCTGGCATGGCTGGTCCAACTCACAGATGTTGTACACTGAAGAAAGAATCAAATTTTTGAACGAAGATGTTTTCGAGTCGGTGTAGTTTTGAGGTGACTCGCTAAAGTTGCATACCTATGTACGTTAGACTTAGCAGTGCAACCTGTCGCACGAATTACGCCTTGTAGAAGTGGTCCCACACGCAGCGAGTTGATCATGTAGGCGCTAATCTTGCAACACTTCGTGAAGAAATGTGTGTACCTTCAACAATGGAGCAATTCTCTCCAGAAAAGCCTTCCAAACAGTCGCAGGTGCCATTATTGCAGGTGGCGTTGTGAGCGCAGCCGGCGCAACTGATCACCGCCCAAGACGCCGTCGCTGCTGGTTCGGTGGTCGTTGGCGCAATTGGCGCGGAAGTTTCGCCGGCTGTCATCGCGGTCACCGTGGTGGTTACAGCGCTGGGCTGAGTGGCCGTTGTCGTGGTGCCACTTGTGGTTGTTGGCTTCGTCGTAGTTGACGCGGTCACTTTGGTTGTTGTGCTTCCAGTTGCCGTGGTGGTTGGAATGCCTGTCGACGTCGTGGGCCCAGTTGTTGTCGACTTGGAGGTGATCGACGCTGTTGTGGTCGTGGTACCCCCTGACATCGTTGTTGTTGAGACGGTGGTCGTCGCTGAGGTGCTGGTGGAAGCAGTTGTAGCCGTTGTACTCGTCGTAGTCGTGCTCGTTGTGGTGGTAGTCGTAGTGGGCGTCTCCGTGCAGTTTCTCCCATACCAGAGCTCGGTGCAGTTGCACTCGTAATCGGGATCGCCGACAGCAGGGAATACGACCGAGCACGTCCCATTGTTTTCGCACGGCTCCCATATCGTGCAGAGATCCACAGCTGAACAAAGCGCACGACTTCAGAATAACTCCACTCCACACGGTCTGTAATATTCCACGAGAAACATTCTGTCATTACCATCAACAACCGAGCAGTTTTCCCCTCCAAACCAAGTAAGGCACGAGCAAGTCTCTGTTCCGTTTTGAACGATGCACGTGCCGTTGTGGTAGCAGGGTTTCGAGCAGTTGACTGAAAGTATGCATGGCGAAATGACAATGAGCGCAAAGTGCTTCAGGTCAAACCTGTTGCCATCGGCGGGCTGCTAACAACGGTTGTGGTGGCCGCAGGCAAAGCAGTTGTAGTTGACTTCAGCAGCGGCGTAGTCGTCGTCGCAATTGGAACAGTTGTCGTCGACTTGATCCCACTTGTTGTTTCAGTCACTACCGTCGTTGTCGACCACTCTTCTTCAGTTGTTGCTTCTGCTGACGTCGAGGTCACTGCCGAGACCTCTGTTGTTGCAGTCGAACTTGACAGCTCCGACTGCGCAGCTGAAGTCGACGTCACTGTAACTGTTGACGTCGTCGTTGCTGCCGGTGTCGAAGTCGACGTCGTGGCGACCGTGGACGTCGTTGCCGTCGTCGTCGACGTTGTTGTGCTCAACTTCTCTGAAAACAAACGCGTGACCACAACGTTTGTCATTATCTGCAAGTGCCCTCAAGTGCTACACCCGTGCAGTTCACTCCGGTCCATTCTTCAGTGCAGTTGCAGTTGTAGCCTCCGTCTGGAAGTGAGGTGCAGTTGCCATCGTTTTGACAGGGATCCTCGATTTCGCAGTAGTCTTCGGCTTCGACAATTTGGCAGGATGTTCCAGTGACGCCAATGGGGCACACACATGTGGCCCCCAGTAGTGTTGTTTCATTACACACGCCGTTGTTCAGACAGGTCACGTTTGCGCATGAGGCTGAAATTGAATGTTTGCATCTGTGCAAAGGTTGCAGAGCATCTTGGCAAGCAAGCTGCTCTGAAAAACCCTGTGTTGTAGCCATCGTTTCCCCTGGGGTTCCAGTGACTGGTAACTCGGTGGTGGCGAAAGGAGCCGTCGAAACCGGACCGGCCGCTGTTGCTGTCTCGATTGTGGCAGTCGCTTCTGACGTTTGCTCCACCTTAGTCGTCGGCATATTGGTGAAGTCAGCGGTCGTCTCGATCGTCGCACCAGTAGTGACTGTAATGATCACTTAGTCAAGTTAGCCTGATCCATTCCAACTGAATGTTAATCGGTTCAGCTTAGAATAATAATCTAACTCTGCTGACTTCATTTTTTAGCTTCCACAAAACTCTATTCTATTTGATAGAGTTTAATTTAATTCAATACGATCTAATTTAGTTTAACTTCATAAGTTCAATTCATTCTATTAAATTAAATAAAATTGCTCAAACAAATTTAATCGAATTCAATTCTATTAAACTTGACATAACTCACTTCTCAATAAGTTAAATTTATTTATATTTTAATTTATTTATATTTTAATTTATTTATAATTTATTTATAATTTATTTATAATTTATTTATAATTTATTTATAATTTATTTATAATTTATTTATAATTTATTTATAATTTATTTATAATTTATTTATAGTTTATTTATAATTTAATCTAATCTAATCTAATCTAATCTAATCTAATTTAATCTAATTTAATTTAATTTAATTAAATTAAATTTAATTTAATTTAATTTAATTTAATTTAATTCTAATTTAATTCTAATTCTAATCTAATCTAATTTAATCTTATTTTATTTAATTTAATTTAATTTAATTTGATATTTAATTTAATTTGATTTAATTTAATTTGATTTAATTTTATTTGATTTGATTTGATTTGATTTGATTTGATTTGATTTGATTTGATTTGATTTGATTTGATTTGATTTGATTTGATTTGATTTGATTTGATTTGATTTGATTTGATTTGATTTGATTTGATTTGATTTGATTTGATTTGATTTGATTTGATTTGATTTGATTTGATTTGATTTGATTTGATTTGATTTGATTTGATTTGATTTGATTTGATTTAATTTAATTTACTGTAATATAATTGAATTGAATAAAATTTAGTTTACTGTAATTTAATCTAATATAATTCAATTTAATTTTGTTCAATTTAAATTAATTGATCATTTTTAATTCAATGTAAATTGATTTTGTTTTTGTTTTGTCATTTTTTCTTTGTTGTATTTCTTCTATTTTTCTGATCCATTTTTGCTCTATTTCGTGTATTGTTGTACTTAACATTATATTTTAACATTATATTATATTTTGTTTATTTCGTTATCTATTTTGTTTTGTTTAATTTAAGCTGTTTTGTTTTAATTTTTAACGTAATTGATTTTATTTCACTATTTTAAATAATATTTCATTTCATTTTGCTTCATTTCACTTTATTTTATTATACTTTCTTTCATCTTACTTAATTTTTTATTTTTTATTTTATTCTTTGATTTATTTCACTTCGTTTTATTACCTATGTATTCATTTATTCTATTTGTAATATTTGTTTCGTTTTACTTTACTTTATTTTCTTGTTACTTTTAGTTTTGTCAGTTCATGTTTTAGGTTGTGATAATCATAGAGAGTTGGTTGTCTTCTCTTGACCTGGTGTTATCGTGGTTTCAAGGGAAGAGATAGCCGTCGACGTTTCCGTCGTGATAGTGGTGGTAGAAACGGTGGTAGTCACCGTCCTCGTGGTAGTCGTTGTCGTACTCGTTGTAGTTAGACCTGTAGAGAAAGCATGTAGCATCCAATATGTTCCTCACTCGGTGTCGGGCTTACTTTCAGTGCAATTTTCGCCCGTCCACAGCTCTGTGCAGTTGCAGTTGTAGCTGGAGGTGCCATTGGCGAACGTATCATGGCAGCTGCCGTTGTTCTGGCAGGGCAGTTCCATCGTGCAGATGTTTAGAGCTAGAAAATACAAGGCTCTCATTGCTGTAATTGAGCCGTTTACGTAGGTTTGTTAAACTAAACCGATCGAACCATCAACGATCTCGCAGAAACTGCCCGAAGAGCCGCTTGGGCAATTGCAAGTACCAGTTGTTCCGTTGCACACCCCGCCTTGAAGGCAGGTAATGTTTGAGCACGGATCTTAAAAGAAGTGGGTAATTTTAATTTAGTTTAATGTAACTTTAAACTTGGTTTAATTTAAGATTTGATTTAATTCGATTTAGCTCGACTCATTTTGAATTTAGTTTAATTTACTCTAATATGATTGAATTTAATTTATATTTAGTTTATATTCAATTTTCATTTAATTTATATTTAATTTATATTTAATTTATCTTAAATTTAATTTAATTTATTTTACTCTAATTTAATTATTTTTTATTTTAATTTAATTTAATTTACTCTAATTTAACTTGTGTTTTGTGGTATTTTATTAAACCAAATACGTTTAATTTGATTTAATTTGATTTAATATTTTCTATTCTTTATTGTATTTAAAATTATGTTTGTCATTTCCATTCCTTTGCTTCTTTTAAATTTTACTTATTTTGTTATATTTTCTATTATGCTGTTATCTTGCGTCAGTCATTCTATTTTAATTTGTGTTTCATCTTATTGTGTTTTCCTATTTGCCTGGTGTTGTCGCGGTTTCAAGTGGAGTGGTGGCCGTCGATGTTTCCATCGTCACAGTGGTGATGGAAGAGGTGGTCGTCACCGCCGTCGTGGAGGTCGTCGAACTCGTTGTAGTTATAGCTGAAAAGCAAGTTATTTTCATTTAATCTATGTGCCATTAGATACGTGAACGGCTTACGCTCGGTGCAATTGTCGCCCGTCCACAGATCTGTGCAGTTGCAGTAGTAGTGAGACGTGCCATTCGTGAATGTATCATGACAGCTCCCGTTGTTTTGGCAGGGCAGTTCGTTCTTGCAGATGTTCAGAGCTACAAAGTACGATGGTCAGCAATTCAGTTATTCTGCCTACGCCTAATAAAGGATAATCAAACCGAACCTTCGATGATCTCGCAGTAGCTGCCCGAAAAGCCGTCTGGACAATTGCAGGCTCCAATTGTACCGTTGCACACTCCGCCTTGAAGGCAGGTAATGTTTGAGCATGGATCTGAAAAAGAATCACGTCACAAATCAACTGGCGACCCTGGATGTAACTATCATCGCTCGGCCGTCAACCTTGCGATGTAGTTTCAGCTGTAGCAGCCGAACTGGTTGTTTGTGCGCCCGTCGACGTCGACAGAATCGTGGTCGCGCTGCTGGCAGTCGTCGTCGATGGCGTGGAACTTGTGGTGGTCGTCGCCGTCGTTGTCGTGGGGGTTGTGGTGGTGGTGGTTGTCGCCGTCGTTGTCGTGGTAGTTGTGGTGGTGGTGGTTGTCGATGTCGTTGTGGTGCCTGCAGAGTTACGTACATGTGGAAATTTCCAGTCTAGTGCAGCTTCCGTCAAGGGCGGCAACTGAGCACCAATGGTGCAGTTCTCTCCTGTCCAGAAGTCGGTGCAGTTGCAGGTGTAGTCCTCGTGTCCTGGCGGCGTTGTGGCGTTGAAGAAGGGTACGCAGGTGCCGTTGTTTTGGCACGGCTCGTCCGTCGCGCACACGTCGATCGCTAGATATGATGAAAGCAGCACTTGGTGTCGGCGGATGGCTTTTCTTCTTCTAGTTTACTATTACAGGAGCTTTATTGAAGGAAGTATTGAAGTTTATTGTGGTCAGTGTAGATATTTTGGCAGGCGCACGTGGAACAGATGAGGTATGGGAAGCACCTTGGTAATAAATGCCAATCATTCATTACTTCACTGTTTCGGCCGATTCTGTCAAACTAAACTCTATTTGTCAAGGCCAAAACACACTTTCCACAATGTCGCAGAAGTTTCCGAAGTAGTCATCGGGGCAGACGCAGACGGCGAAAGTTTCGTTCTTCGCGGTGCAGTTGCCTCCGTGCAGGCAAGTTATGTTCGCGCAAGGATCTGAAACTGTTGCACTTCTTCAAAGGAAGCCCTGTTCAAGATTCAGCAATCTACCTGAGACGACACAGGCCTTGTCCACCAAGATTAGGCCTTCCCAGCAGATGCACTCAAATGTGACCCCGTTGGTTGTGCAGTTGGACTTATCAGGGCAGGGATACTCGGTGTTGTTGAAGCAGTAGTCGATTGCTGAATAGCAGCAAAACGTATAAATTACAGGTAAACAGCTTCACTCAAATGACGCTTGACGCGTATACATACTTATGGCGACGTCGCAGAGCGGACCGCTGTACTGTTTCGGACAGGTGCAGTTTCTGGTTGATGTGTCGCACGTCGCGTTGTGAAAGCAGTCGGCATCGGAGTTACATTGGACTGCAGGTGAAGATCCGCCCGAGACACCAGTACTACCGTCGCTTGCGGAGTGCAGAAGATAACCTAAACTTTCTTCGAATTGGTCACAAAAGTGGCAAAACAATATCAGAGATTTGTCTACGCACCGAGGATCACCGCCGCAGCGATGTTCCAAAGCATCCTCGGCGGAGCCATCAATGGTCCTATATTTGCTACGTCAACATTTTCTCCAGCAATCAACAAACAAACTCATCTTTGCTCAACGCTCAGAAAGCTAGCGGATTGATCTGCGCAACGCATAGAGCGGCTTTTGGACGCAACTCCCTCGGGAGATGCAGTTTAGCAACCGCGATCGGTCGCCGAGCGACACCAGGTAGCTGTCGCGCGCGCTCGCCACCGGCGGAGACGGTGCGCAGAAGAAGCGTCCGATTGATGGGGGGCTTGACGCAAATGCATATTGCGAATCGATACTGCATGACTTGGGACCTGGACGGCGATATTACGACCTATACGACTTGTGTACAAATACTGTGATTTCTGTGCACTTGCATCCGGCAGTTGTTGTTGAGCAGCTTCGCCTTGCAAGCAACCGTCTTCAACAGTCGCAAGGAGCGATTTGTGCTTCGCTTTCGCTCGCTTTTGCTTGCTTTTGCGTAAGAACATCACAGACGGAGGGTGGGGGGGCGGGGGAAGGGAGGGGGTGGTGCACATATGTACTTCTTTGTTGTAAGGCAATGCTACAGTATTCACGTCGCGTCTTGATTCATTATTGTTCATTCTTCTGTTACGGTATTGCGCATAGATTCAAAATCGAGAAGAGTTTATAGGTGGGAGCGAACCTGGCGAATTTTCGCTTACTAAGGAGAAGTTTCGTCTTTTGTTCAAATTACGAGTATTCGAAGAGAAATAAAGTAGTCCAGGAGTACTAGTGGTGCTAGATCTCTAACCTCAGCGATGTCGGCCTTAGGCCGAGTTCTGGTGGTGCTATTAGCGAGTTTCTCGCCGGCGGCGGTTGCTCGGCAATTGGAGGGTAGCCGACCGGCCGCCGTCACCTTCACCAACTATGAGGAGCCGCGCCTCTCTCCATACACGCCTCAGGACCCCTCGGACAGCGACTCCTACGCCCGCTACTTGGAGTTCATCGCCAGAGAAGAACGTATGCAGAATTTTGTTTGGTCGTTCCATCGATCGATGTAATTGATATTTGGTTCTCCTCACGCAGAGACGGGCCTGTTCCCGAGCATCTTCAACCTGGCCACCAACGCCGTAATCACGGCCAACGCCACCTGCGGCAAGGACGGCGAGACGCAGAGCTACTGCAAGCTCGTCAATCACGTCTACATGCGGTGGGCGCAGTGCAGTAGTTCGTAGCTAACGAAGAAGAAGAATGCATTGTGTGGTGTTATCTCGCTTCGTTGTGCAGGAGTCCCCAATGCGACGTGTGCAACGATCGCGACCCCTACAAGGCGCACCCGGTCACCAACGCCATCGACGGCACCAACAAGTTCTGGATGAGTCCGGCGCTCGCCTACGGCCTTCACTACGAGTGGGTCACCGTCACGCTCGACCTCAGACAGGTGCGTGCGCGTTCGACTATTAGCGTTGTGCTAACATCGTTGTTTCGCTGATGATTGCGATCATTGGGGACTTGTGGTTCTTGGCGCGAGATGGGGTTTGTTGTTGCTTTGCAATCGCGTTACTCGCTTTGTTTTGACAGCGCCTTCCGCCCCAGTCCTGCCGCTTCCAAGCTGGCGCCGCGAGACGCGAGAACAGTTGTTCGCCCTCTCGTAATGGATGCGCGCCCGCCGCAGACGGCGGCGTCTTGCGGCCGCCGGCTAAGAGCTAAACTCGCCCGTCTGATGAATAACAAGCCGAGAGCTCGGCTTGCAGATGTGCAGATTACGCAGCGGCACGCCGCCCGCAGCCGCAAAGGTATCAACTTGCGCCTGACACTTACAGATGGAAGGAAGTCTTGGCCTCGATCGAACGGCAGGGGTTGCGTTAGCTGGCAGCGATACTTGTCTCATGCGTCGGCGCACCTTGCTTGCGCAGTGGCGTGGGGAAGTTTGGAGTTTTTACGCGCGCGTCTGATTATTATTGTTGCTGACTTCTCCCCCGTCGCGGCCTAGGCCAAGCGTCGGCGGGGTTGCTCCACTTCTTCGCTGGCTGCTCTCCTGCGGCGCAGTTTGAGTGAGAGGCCGGCGACTATAACCGACTACCTAACGTACTAGCGCTGGGTGTGTGTACACACTCAGAAGGGAAGGAATGGGCAACTTTGCACGCAGCGCGCGCGCCTTGGAAAGCAGAGTGGTTGTTTGTCATTTGGCCTGGGCCACGGTCGTCGGTGGAAAGGGGGTAGGCGGGCGAAACAGATAACGGTGGGAAAGGAAGGGGTGCAGCCCAAAGGGTCATTCCTGTTTTAGCGTGGCTTGGCCCAGAGATACACGCAGAAGTTCATACCGTAATTGAATGCGCACAGCCACGGGACTAACCATGAGCAAGAAATGCAGTGGAAGCAACTCTAGCACAAAAGCAACTATAGACGAACAACAGAGCACTGCTCTTCCAGGAATACCAGGTGGCCTACGTGATCGTGAAGGCGGCCATCGCTCCCCGTCCCGGCACCTGGATCCTGGAGCGCTCTTTGGACGGCGACAACTGGCGTCCGTGGCACTACTTCGTCATCGACAAGGTCGACTGCCAGCAGCAATTCGGCGTCCCTCTGTCGCGAAACCGGGCCCGTCTGTCGCGCGACGACGAGGTCGTCTGCTCCGACTACCTCTCGCAACTGGACCCGCTCGAGCATGGCGAAGTGCACATCTCCCTGGTCAACGGGCGCCCCGGCGTCGACGGACCCTCTCCGGAACTGCAGGTGGAACAGTGAAGAGGCATCGCCCAAGTTTTATTAGTCTGGCCTGGCTAATTCGTTAGATCTCGGGGTTGTGTACCGACTAGTGGTTTTGGTATTGAGCAAGCAATGGTATCGTTTGTGTCACTCTGTGTCACAAAATGACACAAATTGTGAGCGTGTTTAGGGAAAAAGTGACACATTTTTTATTTTTAATCAATTTTGGTAAGCATGTGCTTGAATTTCGGGTAAAATTCATTAATAGTTGTCGACCATTTAGACAGAGGCAACAGAAGACCCGACAATCTGATTTTGTTTCTCCTGTTGCGATCTCTTTTCATATGGGTAACTCAAATTGGGCAGACTAGCAACCCTTTTGCGTCTATTACAGAGCAAGACACAGACGACACAAGATGACCCAAAGTTTGCTCACTGACGATTTGCGTCTGACACAAATACCATTAGCATAAATTTATCGGATCTGATACCAGTACCAAACGAAATTTTCGATACCAAAACACTTACCGACATCCCTGCAGGAGTTCACGAGGGCGCGCTACGTGCGCCTGCGCTTCCGGAAGCTGCGCACCCTCAACGCCGACCTGATGATCAATCGGCGGAATGGCTTCAACGGCTCAGCTATCGACCAGTCGGTCATGCGTCGGGTAGGCCTAGCTGCTGTTTCGCATAGCACTCCAAGGAGTTTACCATTGATTGGTCATTATATTCAGTACTTCTACGCCATCAAAGACATCAGCATCGGCGGCCAGTGCATCTGCTACGGGCACGCCAGCACCTGCCTGCCAAGGGCCTTCTCGGGGGTACGGTAACAACACCATTCTTTGAAGTTTTCTTGGTAATTGGCGGACCGTTGGGCGTTTTAGCAACTGGAGTGCCAGTGCCAGCACAACACCTGCGGCGTGCACTGTGAAGAGTGCTGTCCCTTGTTCAACCAGCTGCCTTGGCGACCCGGGACGAACGAGAAGCCCAACTTCTGCGAAGGTACTCGGTTGTGTGCTGCTTCTGGGCGTTGATGTGTACTACTGTAGACGAGTGTGGGTAGACTGTAGATATCTATAGGTAGTGGCGCTTGGAGATACTTAGGACTTGCAGTTTCTTATTCTTTCATTCCATGGTGGATATTCATGGTCGCAGTTGTTATGGGTGTCTTTCAGAGTGCCAGTGCTACGGCCACGCCGACCGCTGCGTCTACAACGCCGAGGTGGAGGCGCGCGGGGAGAGCGTCACGCCGGCCGGCATCTACGAAGGCGGCGGCGTCTGCGTCGACTGCCGGGTAGAGTGGAAGAAGCTCAGCTATACGTATACTGTATGTACTGTGGTCTCTCTTGCAGGACAACACGGAGGGCATCAACTGTCAGCAATGCAAGGACAGCTTCTTCCGCGCCTCGGGCAAGTCCCTCTACCGCGAGGACGCCTGCCAGCCCTGCGACTGCGACCCCACAGGCTCGGAGCACCTCAACTGCGTCAAGGACGACACCAGCGTCTTCGGGGGACTCGTGAGCTGGGAAATATGCGCTCCTGTCCTCCTTCGCTCGTCTTTGTGATGCAAACCGATTCGTTGTCAGAACCCGGGCGATTGCGTCTGTAAGCCGGGCTTCGGCGGCCGGCGCTGCGACCGCTGCGCTCCTGGCTACCGGCGTCATCCCACCTGCGATCCCTGCCCCTGCAGCCGAGCCGGCTCCGAGAACTTCGCCGACTGCGAAGACGTCTGCCGCTGCAAGGTGAGGCGCACTGAATCAAGATTTGCGTTGGTGTTGGTTCCGCAAATAACTTGTCGTCTTCTCAGGCCAACGTGGAGGGCGCCTACTGCGACCGATGCAAGGCCGGCTTCATCAACCTGGACGAGCGCAACCCCCTGGGCTGCCAGCCCTGCTTCTGCTTCGATTTGGGACTTGGTTGCCAGGAGGTCAACTGGCGCACGGAGCAGGTGGGTGGAGTCATTATATTCCGCCGATTGTGATCCACACAGTTCGGTTGTGTATCTCTTCTCTCCTCTCTTCAGGTGAAGCAGATGAGTGGCTGGAAGCTGACGGACAGAAGCGGCGCGTCCGAGACCGAGCCCACCTTTCAAACGGCGTCGGCGCTCACCTACCAGAAGGGTTCCAATGGGAGAAGGTCGGAGGTCGTCTTCTGGAAGGCGCCCGCCGCTTTCACGGGCAACTTGGTTCGTTTGATTGTCTGAGGTTGATTGTGAAATTGTGTCTGTGCAAGTGACACAAGTTTTGGAGTTCAGATGCGCAGCTACGGCGGCACGCTCTCCTACAGCATTCACTTCGTACCCGAAAGCGATCCGTTCCAGAAGACGGGCTGGTCGGATGTCACCATTGAGGTACCGTAGTTTAGGTCGCCAAATGGCTCGTTTTCTGTTGATCTCAGCTCACTCGATCGTGCTACCTGTTGCAGGGCAACGGCGTCGAGTTATACTTCTACTCTTATAAGGACTTCCATGCTAAGGAGGTGATCAGCGTCAACGTGCGCCTTCACGAGTCGGCCCAGTGGTACGATGCCACGAACCAGCAGCCGGTCACCAAGCGACAGCTGATGACTGCCCTTGCCGACGTGAAGAAGCTGCTCATACGCTCCTCCTACGGGCAGCGCCAGCTGCAGACGAGGTGGGCAGCAAGCAGCACACGGCGCTCGTCTCACGTATCACGGAACGCAGTTGAAGAGACGAGCACAGCCGTTCTTTCGAAAGCGGTCGCACTGGCATTACTGTAGTCGAACCAAATGGCAATCACATCACAAGCCTGACGGGTCTTCTACTATTAGCGGGTATCGAAGTCAACGGCCCTGTAGTAGTTGTCCGTGACTCGGCGCTTCTGGAGGGCGCGCAAGACGTCGAGTTGGTGAACGAGGTTGGCGCCCACGCGCATCACGCCGGCGCCCACCCTTCCCTGTCGAATCGACGATGCTTGTTGTTGCCTCATCTTCTGCTGCTGGTGCTTGCGGAAGCTGCGCCCCATCTGCGCCAGCATCACCAGCGCGTGGTTGCCATGCTGATGCTGCTGCTGCAGGCGCTTCGCCTTGGGGAAGGGCGCCAGTAGAGCGCGCAGCTGCCGCTCTTCCTCGCTGCCCGCTCCACTCGGCAGACTGAGGCACAGGCAAGCGGGAAGTAGGAGGACGCAGGTGACGGTCACCAGTTTCACAGCCATCTTGAGGTCTCAGGCCGTGAGGTCATCGAAAGTGGACTCGTCCAGGCGCCGGAAGGCGCATTTATAGCACTGAATTGTTGGACATAGTGGTACGTAAGCAGGGGGCGTCGTCTCAGACTGGAATTACGACTCCAAACGGGTCCGGTGGGCGGCTAGGCGAGGCTCTAATCGAGGTTGAAGAGGCGTCTCGCCTGCCGTATCCGTTTCTGACCTTTCTTCTCACTAGGTGGCCTGGCTATATTTGGCTTGACGGCTTACACTTGGTAGGCACGCGCGCGCGACGAGCGAATGAGCAAATCAAACACTCAAGACAGGAACGAAAAGGAAATTGGCCGGTTTCGAGTTTCGGCTTTCACTTCTGGTACTACCGTAGTCAAAAGACGGACGTGTGTTGGCGTGTAAGCATAGTAAGCAGGACGTAGATTCTCTTCAGCCTCTACTCGCCCACGCTTGAGAAGGCCGGTCTGGATGAAGCGCCGCCCGGTCAGACGACGGGCGTCATGCGCAGCGTCGAGCGGTGCAGCTGCCCCAACACCTTCGCCGGCCTGAGCTGCGAGGTTGGGAGCAAGGAAGCGAGTGGTGTCTTCAGTTTCTGCGCTGGGTTTGGAACGCCTTTCACATGCGTTGCAGGAGTGCGACCCTGGCTATCGTCGGGTCAACAACCAGCTGTTCGGCGGCGTCTGCGAGAGGTGCGAGTGCAACGGGCACTCAGACACCTGCGACCCCTACAGCGCCGCCTGCTTGGTTTGTGCCTATTGCGCAATTGACCAAGACTCATTTTGACTTTGTTTCGTTCACTCTCCAGGACTGCCAGCACAACACGCAAGGGGCGGAGTGCGAGCGCTGCATGGAGGGCTACTACGGCAACCCCATTCTGGGCGCCGTGGACGGCGCCTGCAAGCGCTGCGCCTGCCCCATGGAGAACCCCGAGAACAACTTCTCCCCCACCTGCTACCTGAAGTCGGGCGTGGGCAGCGACTACGTCTGCTCCGCCTGCCAACGGGGCTACATGGGGGACAAGTGCGAAAGGTACAGTGGAGGCTTGGATGTGTGTCTGACGGCGGAGCTCTCTGTACTGTAGCTGGTATACTGTAGCTTGCCAGTTATACTCGATCTAGTGAGTTCGTGGCACTAATGGCGGCTGTTGTATGAATGGATAAGCTGCAAGTTGACGTCTTTGTTTGTATCTGTAGTTTTCTGTGTCTGTAAGTTGCAAGTTTTCTGTAATCTGTAGTGATCCACTTCCATTTCCACTCGACTTGCAGCTGCGACGCCGGCTACTACGGCGACCCCTATGGAGAAGGCTGCCAGCCGTGCCTGTGCAACGACAACGTCGACCTCAATTCGCCTGACCGCTGTGACCGCGCCACGGGCCAGTGCAAGGGCTGCCTCTATGGCACCACTGGAGACCACTGCGAAGTCTGCATGCCCAACCACTATGGCAACGCCCTCCAGCACAACTGCCCCGGTTAGTTGAATTTTCTGCTTTGTTGGTTCCGCTGTCGTTTGCCTAAGAAACATCGTATGTTTACAGCCTGCGAGTGCAATCCCTTCGGCTCAAACGACACGCAGTGCAACGAGCAAACCGGCCAGTGCCCCTGCAAAGAGGGCTACGTGGGCGCCAAGTGCGACCAGTGCCTGGTGGGTTCAGTTGCGCCACACGATTACGCAAAATACACTATTATGTCGGTTGTTGACAAATGTGATTGTACTATTTGGACTCTTGCAGCCCGGCCACGGCGACGTCGAGAACAACTGCCCGGAGTGTCAGTGCAACGCGACTGGGACGGTGACTGGCTACGAGAGGCGCTGCGATCGCAAGACCGGCCAGTGCACCTGCAAGAACGGCGTCTTCGGCCAGTACTGCGACCGCTGCGAGTACAGCTCCTACAACTTCACTGACAGAGGATGCACATGTGAGTGCAGGCAGAGACTGGTTATGAGCGTGCAGATGTTATGAAGTCTGGAAAGAAGTAGAGGGTAATGGAGGTGTGTAGATACCGCCCCATTTGCTGGTCCGCTCCATTCGCATCGCGTTTAGATTACCGTATTCTACTGTGTCGGCTTGGTCCAGGAAAGCTTTGAGCGTGAGGAAAGTCGCGGCGACTGGACCTTGCTTTGTTGGTTACTGTAGCCGATAGGTAGTATGATCCTCAAACGGTTCATTGCGCCACTCGCCTCATAACACAGACTGTCACTGCGACCAGTACGGCTCTCTGGGCGGGCCGGGCGGCGGCGGCGAAGGTGCCGAGAACGAGCGCAGCTGCGACGAGTTGACGGGCCAGTGCCACTGCCAGCCCCACGTGACGGGGAAGATGTGCGACCGGTGCGAGGACGGCTTCTTCAACATCACGTCAGGGGACGGCTGCGACCCCTGCGAATGCCACCCCCTGGGCGCCCTCCAACCCACCTGCAAACTCTTCGAGGGCAACTGCTCGTGCAAGCCAGGGGTGGACGGACTGAAGTGCGATAAGTGCGCCGCCAACCACTACGGACTCTCAGACGAAGGCTGCAAAGGTGGGGCACCTCTGCAGTTGTTGTCGGAGTGGTGTCTGGTTATGAATATGGCTCCGTATCGCGTCGATCTGTACCATAACATCGATCGGTAGTGGCAAACTGGCAACTGGTACGGTATCACCGTAAGTGTCACTTGGTTGCTCAATTGAAGTTCGTTGGCGTTTCAAACTACCGGTGGGACGCTTATTCGAGGGTGGGGGCGCTTATTGGAGGATTTACGGTGCGCTTTTCTTTAGAGTGTCCCCGCTGTCCGGCGCCCGGTCACGTGTGCGACCCCGAGACGGGCGAGTGCGTCTGTCCCCAGAACACTGAAGGGGATATGTGCGAGCGCTGCGTCCCCAACAGCTACGACCACGACCCTTGGACCGGCTGCCTCTCTTGCGAGTGCGACCCCGACGGCAGCGAGAGCGCCCAGTGCGCCGCCGTCGGCGGCCAGTGCCGCTGCAAGGAAGGCTACACAGGACGGCGGTGCAACCAGTGCCGGCACGGCTTCCACGACTTTCCCACCTGCGACCCTTGCCAGTGCAACGTCAACGGCACCCAGCCCCACACCTGCGTCGGCGACCTCTGCGCCTGCGCCGAGGACGGACAGTGCGAGTGCAAGGTACAATATAGAGGTTTTGGGAAGTTTCAATGGATGGTAGTCAGTTATCATCATCGTCATCATTAAAAGTTTATTGTGGATCAACCGCACACCATAAACAGCCTCTGCAAGCAGAGGGGTATGTACCAGAAAGCCATGAAAGCGCGACGACGAAACAGTAGGCAAACACTGAACAACAATCACTGAATTTCTACGAATTCTGCAAATCTGTTGGCCTTTTCAGGAGAACGTGGAAGGGGAGAAGTGCGACGCGTGCAAGGCGAAGACCATTCCCACCCTGCAGCAGGACCACCCCAAGGGCTGCACCGAGTGCTTCTGCTTCGGCCGCGGCACACACTGCGTCCAGTCGGAGCACGCCTGGCAACAGGTCGCTCGCCCGAGAGCGCGATACGCGCTACTTGATGGAAGAATCAGCTATCCATTTTCAGATCGTGACCCCCGAACGGCGGGCAGTATTCGAGGAGCAGCCCTACGACCAATTCCTCGAGATGCACTCGCTGAAGGTGATTCCGCCCGGCTCCCGCAACGTCTACTACACCGACCACACGCCCGTCTACTGGCTGGTGGAGGGCGGCTTCAAGGGCGACCGCGTCGCCTCCTACAACGGCTACTTGCGCTTCCGCGTCTCCAACGACAACTACAGCGTCCACGACATCCCTAGCGATCAGTGGATCAGCGACGACGGCCGGCCTTTGGTCGTTCTGGTCGGCCATTCGCGCATCGTCTTGGAGTACCACCACAGGGGCAGGTACCAGCCGGACAGGCGCTTCATGGTCAAGATGAGAGAGGTTGGTCGATTGCTGTACGGTTTTCTGTACTGCTCTCCTAGGATGCGCACTCCGAACGCCCATGTATGCAGGACCTGTGGCGCTGGCCGGGCGCCAAGGGCGACTACACGCCCGTGAGCCGCCTGGACTTCATGGTGGCTCTGCAGAGTGTCGATCACTTTCTCATACGCGCATCCTTCATCAATCGGCCGAAAAGGGTCACTCGCACGGACACGATGCTGGACGTGGCCGTGGAGACGACCGTCGACGTCGACAGGCCCCAGCCCAACTTCGCCCTCGGAGTGGAGAAGTGCGAGTGCCCCAGCGAGTACGACGGCCCTTCATGTCAGGTGCGAACATGTGAACAAGCAACTATTCCTACAGGCTACAGTATCTTTAGGGGATCTGCCGTAACACTAAAATAGTCGTGAACGCGTTGCAGAACGCCGCCTACGGCTACTGTCGCAAGAAGAACCCCAACCGGTTCAACAGCGCCGACAACCTGGACCTGATCGGCATGTCGGTGCCCTGCGCCTGTCACGGACACTCAGACGACTGCGAAGCCGAAACCTGCATCTGCAAGGTCAGTGGGACAGAGAGAGAGCTGATCCACCCTTGCTGTTACGCCGTTCCAGTCACCACCACCACCACTCAACATTTAGAACTGCCAAGACAACACCGAAGGCGCTTTCTGCGAACGGTGCGCCCTGGGCTTTTACGGCGACGCCACCGTCGGTACCGCTGACGACTGCAAGGCCTGCGAGTGCCCCCGCAAAGGGCAGAGGTTCGTCTACAGATTGTCGCTAGCCTGCACGGAAGTCGTCGTCACTCACTTAAGTCGTTCGTTTCAGCTTCAGCAACTGGTGTCAGGTCGACCCAGGCGCCGAGAGGGGCTTCCGCTGCGGACAGTGCCACGAGGGCTACACGGGCGACTACTGCCAAGAGTGAGTTATCTATTGTGCGTATGGCGCTTTGGCATTTTCACAGTCATCGCCCCGTCGTATTCAGCTGCCAGCAAGGGTACTACGGCCGGCCGGACTTGCAAGGCGGCAGCTGCCAGGAGTGCAACTGCCACGAGCACGGCTCGAACCCCGGCCCCTGCGACAAGGAGACTGGGCAGTGCCCCTGCAGGCCCGGCGTCAGAGGACGCGACTGCAGTCAGTGCCAGGACCGCCACACCTTTGTCGGACGCCACTGCACCTGTGAGCAACACCTTTGGAAAGTTTACAACTGCGGGAAGCGATCCTGACTATAAAGATTACAGGAGGATAGTGATGTAAAGTTCTGTATACCCAATTCAAAAATATTTTTAATGTACTAACTTCACGTGAGCCTGCCATATGGTGCTACGGTGTTGTATGTTAGAGTAGTTCTAAGGCTAGACAGCAACTTTTTACACAAAACTAACGAGAACTGTGACAACTGCCCGCACTTCTTGTACTCACAGCTGCCTGAAGGCCCGTATTCTGCACTTCATAATATATCTTCAAGTATCAGTTGGACAAGGTAAATTGAGAGAGAGAGTTTACTACCACCGTGATCAATTCTGAAACTTTAAAACAAATACATTACATCTCTAGGGGAGATCCTAACGCAAATATCGCTACAGTGGCGGCCTACCGTAATCTTTTTGCTCTCCATTGCTTCTCACTTCTTTAGCCTGCGACGAGGGCTGCACTCGCGACCTGATGCTGGCCGTGGACGCTCTGGAGGAGCTGCTGTCGAAGTTCAACACCTCTGGTCTGACGCCGGTGCCCTGGAAGCGCCTGGGCGCCATCAACGACGCCGTCCACGACGCCCACCGAAGGATCGACGAGACGGCGCAGGCGCGCATCGACGCCCAGGAATTGACCGCCCGTCTGGGAGAGGCCGAGGACTATAAAGAGGAGGCGGAGAATGTCGTCCGCCTGGCGGACTTCGCTCTCAATCAAGCCAACGGCTCGCTGGACAACGTCGCCGGATACATTGATGGGACGGAGGCGATCCAAACGCGCGCAGATGACGTGCGGCAGGAGTTGCATGGTGGGCGCTTTCCCTGTGTTCTTTTGTCTTTCGTAAATTCCCTCGCTCGCATAGAGAGTCAGCGTTTACACGGTACACACCCGCTGAATATCGCAGTCTGTATCGTCGATTCCTTCCGCTTCTGTCGTTGTCGTCGTCGTCACTTCTCCGTCCGTCAGCGCGTCGGCTTCTTCGCCGGCGAATTGGGCATCGGCGAGTCATTGACTTCGGCGCGCACCGTTTTCTGAAAGGCGTCGCCCTTTGCTGACAGCTTTCCAACTACGTACTGTAGTTTTGCAAGAGATCCGTCCATCCACTAACCTCTCCTCTGAGCTCGGCCAGTTGTGCCTCGTGTCGTCGCTCCTCGCTCAGCTCCTCCTGTTGTCGCTTGATGGTGTCCTGGTGTCGGCGAGTCGTCCAGCGACAGAGGAACATCATGAGTGTGGCCACGGCCACCAGCAGGGCGAAGAGGCCGCAAATCGCCAGCGCCACCCAGTACTCGGTCTTGGCGCTGCCCACCGACGCCGCGCCCTCGCCCTCCTCCGTCATACTTCTCTTTTTCTTCTTTGTCCCTTTATTTCTTTACAATTTTGCTGTTTTGTCACTTTCGAACGCTGTGAGAACCTGCACACTTTCATTATTGCAGGTCTTTTCCAGCAGCTGGACGACTTCGCCCGCTCGGGCGGCCGCAAGTACTCCGAGGGTCAGATCAACCTGTGGCTGGAGGACGCCGAGCGACTTCTGGCCGAGATCGAGCAGCGGGACGAGGTTATCGGCACGAGGAATAGCCACGCTGCCCTGGAGCTAAAGTGGGTTGTAGGCCTCTTCTCAGCTGACTCGTAGAGATCCACGAAAGGAGTTTCACCGCTATTAGGGAGGCGAAGGAGCTGGCGTCGACGGTGGCCAACATGAAGTACAAGGACGCCGACTTCGAGGAGCTGCGCAAGAAGCTCGATCAGCTCAAGGAGGACCTGGAGGCGCTGGATGCCATCCTAGTGGAGGAGGCGGCGCCGCAGCTGCGCGACGTGGAGCAGATAAACGCCAAGCACCTTCGTCAAGTGGAAGCGCTCAAGAAGAGGAAGGCGGAGGTGGAGGGCGCCAAACGACTCTTGGAGGAAATCAACACCAAGTCCATGGACGACGTCGCCCACGTCCTGGCCATCGCCGAGAAGATCGCCGAGAATTGCGAGGTCCAGTACATCTTTTTGGTCAATAGTACGGTGGTCTTATTTCTAGCGCGAGCTTTGTTGATTCTTTCCGTTGTGCGACGTTCGAATATCTCTGTAGGCGGTCAACAGCACGGCCTTCTCCGAAGAGTTCCTGGACGCTCTGGAGAAGCTGAAGAACGACTCCCAAATCCTTGCCCAGAACCTGCCCACCTACCAGGTTGAATACGTGGATGCTGCTGAGCGGAAGGCCAAAGAGCTCAGACGGCAGGCGGATGACCTGGAAAGGTTGGTCGACTGCCAAGTACAAGGTGGTCCACGTAAAGGTTACGATTCTATTCGCTCATATCTTGCACTGGGCTGGACGGATTTGCACGAAATTCACACACATCATAAACCCGTATGTCGAATTTTATTCCCAAAAATTTCGGCGAAATTGGTGTAGGCCAACTTACCGGGTGGTCCAAAAAAAAGTGGCACCCTTTGAGCGCCCACAACTTGGTCATACGGTAACCGATCGCATTGAAATTTTGCACGTTTATTCCCATCTACAGTACCAAAAGGTACACCAAATTTCATTCAATTTGAATAGATAGAGCTCGAGTTGTGGCTCTGTGAATTTTAAAGTACTGCGGAAATTGAAGCAACAAGTTGAACATTCGACCTTCCATAACTCTTGCGTGGGTTAAGCGAGCAAGGTCAGATTTTACCAGAGTACTCTAATAGGTTTCCTACCTGACGACCATGTTAAAACCAAACAGTTTTAAAAGCTACAAAATGCGGCGCCATGTAACTCAAAAGCGCGGTCTGCGGCTGGCGCTCGACCTGGGTTTTCATGCGAAATTTTCGTAACTTTCAAAACTGTTTTGGTTTTAACATGGTCGTCAGGTAGGAAACCTATCAGAGTATATCTGGTAAAAATTTGACCTTGCTCGCTTAACCCACGCAATAGTTATGGATGGTCGAATAGTTCCGCAGTACTTTGTACTTCACAGAGCCATAACTTCAGTTCTGTCTACTCAAATTGGATGAAGTTTGGTGTACCTATTGGTACTGTAGATGGAAGTAAACCTGCAAAATTTCAGCGCGATCGGTCATCGTACGACCAAGTTGTGGGAGCTCAAAGGGTGCCACTTTTTTTGGACCACCCGGTACACTCCGTTTTCTGAGCACCTCGCATTTTGGCGACGGAGGTTCTCTGTGCCGGGAGTTTCGAAACCCAAACCCTCGCCACCAAGCTGCAGGGAAGCTAGAAGGGTGAAACTTGGAGATATGCTAGCTCAATGTGTTGACACGTCTGACGCCAAATTTCGCCGCCCTAGACCCTATCGTCCAGGAATTGGAGCTCAAAACGCAATATTGGTCAATTTGTCAATGCCCGCTGGCTTGCAGCTGCCAACACTAGTGCTGTATCGCAGCAATTTTGATGCGACTTGCACCACTGTAAGAGCAGAAGTGATGCTTTCGAATGCTGTTTGAACAAACATCATAGCTTGTTTCACGCTCGAGAACAAACGATTCAAATTTGGTTCGCCGGTCCCTGGTCCCTCGGAGAGCGGCCAGCTGCTCCTGCTGCTGAGGGCCTACACGAGGGCCAGCGTTCGTGACCAATTCTGCTTTTGGAGCTCCAATTCCTGAAAGATAGGTCTAGGGCGGCGAAATTTGGCGTCAGACGTGTCAACACATTGAGCTAGCATATCTCCAAGTTTCATCCTTGTAGCTTCCCTGCAGCTTGGTGGCGAGGGTTTCGAAACTCCCGGCACAGAGAACCTCCGTCGCCAAAATGCGAGGTGCTCAGAAAACGGAGTAAGTTGACCGTCAATGCACCAATTTCGCCGAAATTTTGGGAAATAAAATTCGGCATAATGGGTAGAGATTAAAAGTTTTCTTTTTCTAATTCTTTTTTGAAAAAAAACTTTTTTATTAAAAAAAAGGCGGGCGACTTTTTTTTCAACTGAAACAAAACTTTTGTTCTGGATTGTGGGTAGAAGTTACCATGTTGGTAGCAAAATCTTCCACAGTTTAGCTAACTTGAACATGACAGTCCATTATTAAGTGCAGAATTACACAATAACGACCAAATATGCACCAGATTTGGCCCTGCGGACAGCTCAGAGTGTCAGAAGTGAAAATGGATGTCAGATTTTGTTGTCAGTTTTGATTAGAATACCTATCGCTGTACACTATCTAAACCACTCTGCCGTGAAATGTAGAGGCTGAGAGTACTTTGCTTGCATATCGTACAACACTGTCTATGGTAGGCTTTGGTACACGGACCTAGTACTTTTGAATTTGAAAAAATTCTTTTTTGAAAAAATTGGGGTTTGAAAAAAAATTTTTACATCTCTACATATGGGTTTATGATGTGTGTAAGTTTCGTGCAAATACGTCCAGTCCAGTGCGAGATATGAGCGAATAGAATCGTAACCTTTACGTGGACCAGTCTGTGTATCCCCTCCACAAAAGAGTGACGTAACACTGAATGGCGGACGCGCTAGAGGCGCGCCAGTTTCCTTCTGCACCTACAATTGTACCGGCGGCAGTTGGATTTGGCGTTACTGATAGCTGGGATGAAGTGTCGCTCTTCGTCGTTTGCAGCCTGTTTGCCGGCACGAAGGTCACCTCTGGGGACGCTCTGAAGGCGGCCATGGCCTACGAGAACATCGTGAAGGCCGTGAAGGAGGCGGCGAAGGCGGCGGAGGAGGCGAAGCAGGCGGCAATAGACGCCCACAAGGAAGCGTACCCAGAGGACGAGAGCCAGTCGCTGGTGACGCGCGCCAAGAATTATAAGAACTCTAGCCGCGCCCTCCTGGACGAGGCCGAGGAGCTGGAACCCAAAGGTCCGTCCGTGGTTTATGTCATTGGCGTCACTTCGACGCTTTATCTTTGCTGGTTGGTCGGCTGCCGCCGTCTGAGCGTGGCGCTTTTCTCTTCAGATGTGAAGGCGCAGCTCGAGGGCTACCGACAGGAGTTGGCCGAGATCAAGGACCACGTAGCCAAGATGGGGCCCTCGACGACGGGCGACTCCATCCAGTCCTTGTACGGTGAGTGGTGGCCTCGAGATGCCTCTGGGCTTCTGTTGTCGTCATCTATTGGCACCCTCTATCGTTTGTTCCTTTGCCAGAAGACCTGCCGAGGCTCGAGACGACCGTCAACAACGTCAAGTATTCCGAGAGCAATGCCTCGGCGGCCCTGGAGGCGGCGAAGGAGAAGGAGGCGGCCGTGGAAGCTCTGGCCGAGAGGGTCAACGCGCTGACGCCCTCCTCGGGCGCCGACATCAGCGAGCTCATTCGCAAAGGTTAGTGGTGGTTGTGAGTATGAATGGAAGGGATGGACTGGTGGAGACTTTTAGATCATATAGTGGAACTCGCATGCTGTACATATGTATGTGGGTACCACTCCCGTATGACGTATTGTATGTAGTTGACCTGTACAATGTCCGAAAGGACTGTCGTTCGCGCCGACCTCCGATCTTCGTCTTGCAGTGGGCGAGAGCGGCGAGAAGCTGGACGCCGTGCCCGAAGAGCTGGCGAAGGCCAAGGCTCAGGCGGACGCCAACGACCGAAGCGTGGACGAAGTGCGGCAGAAGCTCGACGTGTTGAAGGAGAGGATCAAGCAGGCGAGGGAGAAGGCGGGCCAAGTGCGCGTCTCCGTCAAGTCGGAGGCGGAGGGCAGGTGCCGGCGCTCCTTCCTCTCCCCCGCCAACCCCACCGCCTCCACGGACTTCCATCTGCGCTACAAGCCCCTGAGGGACGTCCCAGACTCCCTCCTCTTCATCACCAGGACCAAAGCTACTAGAAGCGTCTGTGCATTCCTCTCTGGGCGCCCACAGTATCTAATGTAGAGATACCGTATTACAAAAAATTTTTCCAAACCGCAAATTTGTGTGTTCAAAAAATATATCAAAAGAATTGTATCAACATTTTTTTCAAGTGTGTAAGCTTCATGTACCACAGCCTATCATGTGGTGCTTGTTATACAGACATGGTAACACTGAACGTGTCAGAGTAGATCTAAGGCCTACAGCAACGTTTTAGACAAAACGATCGACAACCAATGTAAACCACCTTCAGTTCTGAGAGTTGCCCTTCCAACCTGGTACACATTCTGACATCATGGTGTGATTTTGCACTTCATATAGAACTGGATTTGCTAAATTTCTATTCACATGGGTCCTTGTGTCTTGGAATCGTTCTTTTATTTGATTGCAGCGCCCCAACCCGGAGCACATGGCGTTGGAGCTGAAAGATCGGCGCTTCGTGTTCCACTGGAACGTGGGTGGCGGCGACCAGAAGGTGACCAGCTCACAGACGGTCAACGAGATCCCGGAGAAGGCCGCCGACCTCTGGTACCACGTGGCCGTCAGCAGGTACTGTATTCTGCACCCCAATGTCAGTTCTGTGTTCCGAACGCTATTTGGACGCACGCTGTCGTTTGCAGGCGCGGCAACGCCGCCTCTCTGACCGTGTACCAGGTGTCGGTGAAGCAGGATCGCACGGTGCCGGACAACTCGACGCGCAGCCCCCACGAGCACAAGGGTCCCGAAGGCGCCTACTTGTTCAACACGCGGCCGGGAGAGACGCTGCTCTCGCTGGGCGCCGACCAACCCGACCTGCCTTTGGTGGGAGATAGCGCGTAGTAGCAGTTGTGCTAGTAATAAGTAGGGTGCAAGTAGCTCCAACGACCTTCGTTCCGTGTCTTAGCCGCCGACGATCGAGACCGAGCGCTTCCGCGGCGTGCTTGGCGAGCTCATAGTCGACAGTCAGAAGGTGCCCCTGTGGAACTTCGCCACCAACACCCAGGACGACTGCGGCGGCGCCGTCAAGTTCGTTATTTGCTTGTTCAGTCGTCATTTCTTCATTCACTCACTTCTCCTACACGTACCACAGGGTGGAGACGCAGACGCTGGAAGGGAAGCTGTTCCGCTTCGGCTACGCGCAGTTGGCGCGGCCGACGGGTCCTCCCGGCAGCTTCGTGGTAGACATCACCTTCAGCGCCTACTCCACCGACGGTCTGCTCTACTTTCACGGAAGCGACCAGGAGGTGGGGCGGCTGCTTCGCTTGCACCGTTTTGTTACTGTGAAAGTTGTGGTAGATGGTTGGTGATTGGTGGCAGGAGGTAGGCGGCGACTTCGTCGTCCTGCAACTGGTCGACGGGATGGTCTCTTTCGGGGTGCAACTGGGCGCCGGCAGCCACGGGCACGCCATCGTCAGCAACACCACCTTCAACAACGGCAAACTCATCAGGGCCGTCGCCCGATGGAGTGGAAAAGACCGTACGCAGCTCTAGGCCTTGAATTTCCCACTGAGCCCCCCCCCCGCAAGTCATTCTCATTCGCGGACTGTAAACAGGATTCCATGCCTCCCTCCCCCGCCCCCCCCCCCCCCGCCCCCCTTCCTCCCTCCCCCCTCCCTCGCGCGTTTACGGCTCACATGCCTTTTGCAGTGAATCTGGAGGTGACGTTCAAGCACACGGGCGAGAGCTATCCGGCTGAAGGAAAGGTGGAAGGATCCATGATAGAGCTGAATACGGGTGACGGCAACCAGTACGTCGGCGGCGTACCGAAGGACTTCGATCGTCGGAAGTGCGGTCGCTATGACCCGCTAACGCGCGCCGTCGTGTAGCCTCAATTGCGTCTGGTTTCCTACCCAGGTTTCCCAACCCTGGCATCCAGTGGGACGGCTTCTACGGCTGCGTCCAGAAGCTGAAGGTCAACCGCGGCCGACTGGTCGACTTCGACAAGGCCGAGCGCTCCGTCCACGTCTCGCCCGGATGCCAGACGGTGGGGGCCCGTCTCTACTGGGGCACCGCGTTGTTTGTGCACGTACGACGTCACAAGAGTCTATTTCTATTGTTCAGCAATCGTATAAGGACCAGTTGCTGCTGGCGACCACGGACCGCGTCGTGAGCTTCTCGCCGCCTAAGAACGGCACGGGGTCCTCCTACTTCGTGGTTCGTGGCGTCACGCTGGGCACCACCGACTCCTCCTTCGGCTTCGGCTTCCGCACCAAGCAGGAATCGGCCATGCTTCTGCACCAGAGCAGCGATCTGCACACCTACCGCTACCTGGCTCGCTTCGCCCGTCAGGCTGAGGAGAAGGTTTAGTGAGACTTCTGTTTCGCGGGAGAAGTACCATAATAACCCAAGTAACGCCAGAGGGAGAAGGAGTATCAAAGGTGGTTGGGGGCGGGGGTAGTTCCGATCGTCTCTAACCGCAGCCCCTTCAGACATACATCTCGGCCTACATCGGCAAGGACGGTTCGCTGATAGTGCTGCTGTCGGCCGGCGGCCCTCACGTGATCTCGTTGGAGAGCAGGCGCAGAGTGAAGGACAAGGATGGCAACGAGGTCGGCTACAACGACGGCCTGCTCCACTCCGTCTTCGTGCACCGCAACAACAACGTGTAAGAAAGCTTGTTCGTGCGTCGTTCCTCATCTCGTGTGCGCCCCTCCCCATGAGTGGGATGTTGTCAGGGTGAGTATGCTGGTGGACGACGGCGACCTGCAGAGAGGGGCCATGGATGCCGATGTGAATATCGGCGGCGAGGACCAGCAACTGTTCCTGGGCGGTTTGAGAGACAGCGACAAGGTTGCCACCGACGTCCTCCCGGTGGCCACCCCGCTGACGGGCTGCATCTCCGACCTCTACAACGACTACCAGTGGGTGTCGCCAACTGACGCGGGGCTATATACGCCCCACCGGTATGCGCTAGTCATGAGAAACGTCGCTGTTTTCTTCAGGCGAGTGCCTTTCGTCCCCATGCTGCAGTCGGGAACCCGAATCGGCGTCTGCAGCCTCAAGGGCTTCGACCTCGGCTCCGAAGGTTGGGCCTCGACTTCATCACATATCGCTTTGTGCACTGCGTCGCGAACCACAAATCAGCATACTCCCAACTCGTACCGCGTAGATGATAGCCTTCTGATCAGTCCACGCTTGCACACAAGCTCCCCTCCAGTCTCACCCTTTCTCCCACGCGAAGAGTGGAGTAACTGGCACTTCGTTATGGTAAGGTAACGCTTCGATTCCAACAGAGGGCAACGGCGGCGGCACGCAGTCGGACGAGGCGGGCGCAGGCGCAGGGGAGGTCGCGGCGCCCGGTCTGGCGCAGGCCCTATCGGGGGCGCCCCCTGAGCCGCCCACTGGCGCTCGACTGAGCGGCGACTTGGTCTCCTTCGTCAAGGGGGACGAAGATTTGGGCGTCGGACCGCCACTGGGACACCTCGTGGACGTCGATGGTGTGGTGCTGCTGGAGAAGGGCTCCAAGGAGCTGGAGCTGCAGAGGAAGCTCCAGTGGTCCAGGGCCAAGAGGAAACGCAAGGAGCGACTGCGCCTCCAGCAACGGCCCCAGGAGCTGCGCAGAGGAGGTGCGTTTCTAGCGCACCTACTGCATGGGATGGAGGAAGCAAAAGGGGATTGGGCCGTCGCTCGAGGCCGAGATGCGCATGACGCTGCTGGGCTGGCGGATCGCTTTGCATGCACTTTCTGTTTGGCCTGACCTCGTGTCTATTGCGCAATGCCTAAACCCTCTCCTAAAACTGCACGGTGTACCTTTTCACGGATCCTATGACTTGAAGACCTATTACTTATTGAAGCTTCAGCTTCGAGCTCGTGCATGTGTGACTCCTGTTTACTTTGTTCAGTCGAAGGTATAGTAGACTACCGTATTCAGGGAAGCCCAAACCTACTGAGCCGCCGACGCCCAACTACTGTCGGCCGGCGGAGCTGCGCGACCCGACGATGACCGCCGTCCGGTTCGGCATCGGTCGCAGCGGTCACTCGAAGATCAACTTCCCCAGAAGCAATCTGCCCAGCAAAGAGAGGTTGGTTGTCTGCGCTGCGCCTGATTATGTTTGGATTTTCGATAATAAAAGATGATGCCTTCCACTCAGACTGAAGCTGGAGTTCGACTTCAAGACGACGCAGAAGGAGGGAATCCTCTTCTACTTCGCCAACTACAAGCGCTTCACGCGCTACGTCAGCGTCAACCTCAACGACAGCCGAGTGGAAGTGGGCGTCAGCGAGGTCGTCGCCGGCGAGCCCACAGCCTTCACCTTCACGATACCCACGCCGCCTCTCAACGACGACTACTGGCACTCGGTTGGGCCTCTAGATTGTTTTACTGCGCAACCACAAACGAATATTGTTAGATGCAAGAACGCCAGATATTGAGGCGCTTTCACTACCTACGTGTATTGGTTGGTAGTGTACACCCTTGTGTTGTGCTACCGCTCTATTTCTTCCTACTATTGCACTCTGACACTTCCAGTTCTACCTGAACAAGGAGCTTGGGGAGATGGAGGTGCGCGTGGACGAGGAGACGATGCGCATGAGCGACCTGCCCACCAACATCAAGTACACGGCGAAGCGCGCCTACGTCGGCGGCCTCATTTCAAGCCATAGGAGGGTCTACGAAATCGTGGGTGTCTCAAGTTGAGCTTTGGTGGCGTTTGGGCGAACGTGGCAGATTCGATTCGACGCTTCAGAAGACGCCAAACTTCGTGGGCTGCATTCGGGACTTCAAGATCAACGGCGAGTCCAGGGATCTACTGGCAGTCAGTCGCGCTCTCTCCCACTGCTACGACGACACCTCGGAGGCGCACTACGTCTCCGCCGGCGGATACGCTACCATCAGTCGGTTCACTTTCAGTGGACGCTGTAGCTGTGATGTTGTATAGACGGTATTGCCAAGAAGTTGCTTTATAACTCAGTGCCATTCATCCTTCGACCTTTTCAGAATCCTCTCCCGGCGCATTCGAAGCCGACGAGGTCCGATTCGAAGTCGGCTTCTCCACGGGCCGTCCGGCGGCCGCCGAAGGGCACCTGCTGACGGCGGCCGACTCTCGCCAAGTGGCCGAGCAGCGGCTGTCCGTTGTCTTCGAGGCCAACGCCACCATGCGCGCAGAGCTCGTAGACAAGGAACGCAACCTCGTCAAGGAAGCCACACTGAACACTGGCACCTTCTGCGACGGCCGCTGGCATCGCGTTGAGCTGTTCGTGAAGCGCTCCACGGAAGGCGCACTCGAGAGGGAAGGGCAGAGCCACATCAGCTTTGGAATGATCCTGGATGGGGAGGAAGCCGTTGGAGACTCCTTCGCTGTGGAAGACGCTGATGGATTGCTGAATGCTTTCAAGACCTTGCCCGTCCACGTCGCCGGCCTGCCCGGTGAGTGGGGTTACTGTAGTTTGGTAGCAGCGGAAGTGAGGCGCCCCCCATTGTCAGTAGAGGGCATAGGCGTTGCGCGCCATTACATATTGTATTGAACATATCGTCTGCAACCAATTAGACAATGACGATAGACAATGATTTTGCTCACTGGCACTTTCCTCCTCTTCAGGCAGCGCCATGAAGACGCTCTACGGAGGTGAGCTGAAGACGGCCACGGACCGCTGCGTGAAGCGCCTGGAGCTCGGCACCGAAGACGTCGACTTCAAGCAGCGTCTCAACGAAGACGACAAGAGCCGACATCCCCGTCTCAACAAGTTCGTCATCGGCGGCTGTCAGTACAGGACGGAGAACTAACTGAACGATCAATCGACCAATGTTTTTATAGGCTTTTCCTTGATGATGTCACTTTTGGTTGTGTCTTACCGTATTTCTACAGCGGCCATAACGTATCACGTCATGCTCCATATACTAAATCTAACGGTGCTACTAATCGTAAGTAAACAGCGAGCGTCCCTTTGTTGCTAGGCGAATGTTGCTTGCGCTTCCAATCGTTTTCACTGCTTGATTCGTTGAATTCTAGGAAGTATCGCGTTGTTTTGGAAAATGACGAAACACAACACCGTGAAACCGTACGAGCATTGTTATTAAGCACAATATTTCTAGCGGCCAGACGACGATTGGCGATGATAAGGAGGTTTTGAAACGCGAATGAACCGGACGCCCGCGTTTCTTCTATTCTGAACTAACGCACGCCTGAGGATTCGGGATGTGCAGATGGCGCACATCCTATATCCGCCAAGTTTTTACCTGCGGCGCCGTCGCCTTATGGCGTGTTGTGAATTTACGACGATTACGCTTACGCGGCTCCGCGTTCTGGAAGCTTCCAGTGAGGGAGTAGCTGCGGTAGCTGCTCCAGTTAGGCAGGCAGAAGCGCCCTCTTTGCACAAATCATATGAATCGTTGGAAAAAACGGCTGCCTCAAAGTCGGCTGACCGGTTCTGGCGTCCGCATTGGGCTTTCGCAACCATCCCTCAGACTGAATCAGAGGGGCGTGTGGAGCTTCGCTCTCCCACTGTCTGTTTGGTCAGCACTTCAACTTCGTCTCTTGCCCACTCTCGAAGTCGTCGTCATTCGTCCCATTCGCGCGCCGGCCCACGCATCGGCGCCGACGCTTTGTTTCTTCAGACCCAGAAGGGTTCATAAGCGAAAGCCGAGAAGAAGCGTCCGTCGGTAAGAAAAGAGAAGCCAGTTTTCTGCACTGCGCTGTCTGTCAGAGAAATTATTCGACGCCAAAGCCGAAAATGTCGTCGTCGCCAGCAGGTTACCGCCGTCAGAGGCCGGGCGGGATGGCCGGAAAGATCTTGGACAAGGTTGTGTGGCTTCTGCCCACAGATCGATAAGACGATGTTTGGGCTATTATTGCCCGACCACTCAGAAGTACCAAGATGATTGGCATGTAACCATATACAGTAGCTACATGTATGTACATACGGTATGTAGGTGCCTCGGAATTATGCGTGAAGGTTACCGTAACCGCGTCGCGTGTTTCAACAGTTACATACTGTATATGTACCACCATTTCAGCAAGCGTCCAAGTACAACGACGAGGAAGGCAAGGTTCTGTTGGAATGGCTGGCCGAGCTGTCAGGCGAGAAGATCAACACGTCGGGCGAGCGCCAGAACTTCCACGAGACCCTCCACAATGGTGTCGTCTTGTGCAAGTGAGATTACACGGAGTCTTTCTGCTGCTCTGCTCTGTAACACTCCAACAAGCAAACAAATTGGAGGCACTTCGCCCAGCAACTTTTGCTCAAACTTCATCGTTGACAATCTTTTGACTATACCACAATACACTATCGTTGTCGTGTAGACGTCGAGTTCTCGGCTAGTACATAACTCTGGTATTGTTAATCAACGTTGAGGGCGCCACTGCTCTTACAAACTACCTACTGACTAATGAATGGCGCGCACCTGCAGGGCGATGAACGCGATCCAGGAAGGCACTGTGGGTAAGGTGCTGTCGCCGAACTCGAACTTCATGTGTCTGGAGAACATCAACCAGTTCGTGGAGGGCTGTCGCAAGATGGGCATCGTCGACGAGCAGACCTTCCAGTCCATCGACCTCTTCGAAGGAAGAGACCTATTCATGGTCACCGTCACGCTGCAGGCCCTGGGCAGAAAGGTCACTCACCTGTTATGCAACTACAGTGGGCACTGTTATGTATCTGCGCGCTATGACACTTACGTGCGCCGAGGCACTGATGGTTCTGGCTGAAGCGTTGTATGTTTGTACGCATGTACCTATGTATGTACGTATGTACACAACTACAATTTCATGGCAGGCAGACTCAATTCATTCAAAAGTTTCCATTTGCAGGCGAAGGAACTCGGAAAGTCGGCTCCCGAGCCAGTCTCGAAAGACAAGTTGGCCGCTGTCAAGACCAACTTCTGAAGCACATCACATACCCCTCGTCCGTCCGCGTCTCCATAGGCAATGAATGCTGCATTGTTTCGCTAGTGCTGATTACCTAATTGATTATTGTCTCTCTCTCACTAGGGTGCAGCGACACTCTGTCATGAAATTCTGCCTGGCATATGGTGTTTCGCAGGTTGTTTTCAATGGTTCAATATTGGCAACAACGTTCTGCTTTAGTTTCACCGACACCGTGAACAAGCTGTGTGTGTAAAAAGTTCAACCTATACTTTGTGTCTGTCGAATTTTGGTGAACAGTATAGTGAACTTTGTACACAACGTTAGCCGCATCTGGAGAAAGTGTCTTGAGAATGTGTACCTTAATGCCAAGTGCACCTATCCCCACGATACGGTTGTCTGTACAGCTGATCTGAAGCTCAGTGATATCGCCGCGTTCGCTATATGTTATCGGCATGATACGACGCCGTTTATCTGGTGTTTCCTACCTGTGTGAAAACGTTACATCCACCAAAAACCTTGCCAAAAGTTTGGTGCGAGCGAATTCCTGTTTTCAGCGTACGCATTTCTGTTTCCGAGTGCACATTCATCAATAAACAGCTGTTCTGGCCATCAGACAAAAATATCGATTTTGAGATTTTTTTAAATTTTAATTCTAATATCTCCAAATTTGAATTTATTAAAACTGTAAAACTATGTCACAAATTCTTATTGGCATACGGCCTTACCATTTCTGCGTTCAAATTCGTCAAAAAACGACGTTCTATTTTGTTGATTTATGGAATTTGAAAAATAATCACGTATTTCTATTAAATTCCACATTTGCAATAAATTTCTCTTGCGTTACAAATTATCCGCAGTCTATACTCTTTCCATTTCTGAAGAAATTTCGCCGCTATATCATCAGGTGAAAAAGTCGATTTTCGACATTTTCATATTTTGATTGAAAATATCTCGAAATTGCAATTTTTAAAAACTTTAAAACTATGTCACAAATTCTTATCGGCATACGACCTTTCCATTTCTGCATTCACATTTGTCACTAAATGACTTTGCATTTTAGTCAATTTATGCAATTTTGACAAACAATCGCGTATTTCTATTAAATTCCGCATCTGCAAAAAATTTCTTTGGTGTTACAAATTATCCGCGGTCCATGCTCCTTCCATTTCTGAAGAAATTTCGCGGCTAGCACATGAGACAAAAAAGTCGATTTTCGGCATTTTCGAATTTTAATTGCGAATATCTCGAAAATGCGAAATTAGCAACAGAAACGGACATCGGATCCGTACTCAGCGACATCGACTCTACTTGACCACATATGTCACTGACTTTACTTCGGTGCGACGGAAACACACACACACAGACACACAGACAGACATTGTCATCCGTATATATACACCTCGCCGCGCTGAGGCGCGGCGAAAAAATGGCCTATTGCACTGAGTCACAAATTCTCGTAGTGTCACTCTGTCACTAATGGCCGTAGCCGCCGCCACCTCCCGCCAGATCTGTGATGGATGGGGCGACGATCTCCTGGATGCCGCAGGCGGACGGGCAGTAGCCTCCGGGCTGGCCGGGCTCTCCGGGTGGCCCGATGGGACCGGGCGGGCCTGGTTCTCCTCGTTTGCCTGGGGGACCGTCTGGGCCGGTATCTCCAAGGGGTCCGGGTGGTCCGGCGTTGTTCGACGGCATTCCGTTGGGTCCCGGAGGCCCTTTGGGTCCAGGCGGTCCGGGAGGGCCGGGCGGTCCCTTGATACCCGTGCCACCAATCTGAAAGAACGCAGCTGCGCACTTGCTTCTGTCACGTTGCTACATTTAGGTAGAAGAATCGCACGGCGTCGTCTCCGTCAGGTCCCTTCTGGCCAGGGTCGCCCATGTTGCCCTCTGGGCCGGGATCTCCGGGTGGGCCGACCAGACCGGGCTTTCCAGGCTTGCCGGGCAGTCCAGGGTGCCCCTTGGGTCCCCGTCGACCGGGTCTACCCTGCTCACCTTGAGGTCCTCTTGGGCCCGGCGAGCCAGCAGGGCAGACGACGCTGAAATGGGGAACGAAAGTTCGTTGTCGATTTTCACGCTTGTACATAACAGCTATGTACATAGTATGTAGGTACAGGTATGCTAACCAAGGGAAGGAAGGCTCGGGCTCCAGCGGGATGTCGATGCCATCCAAGCCGGGCTTTCCGGGACGACCCTTCTGTCCCGGGGCTCCGGGTTCCCCGTCGACACCCGGGGGTCCCGGCGGTCCAGGCGGGCAGGTCAGCTTTATGCAGGCTGAAAACGCGGCAAGATTACAGTATTGCTTTGAGATTAATAGGGCGTGTAAAGCAGTAAAGCGCTCACTTGTGCACGTGGGGTTGGCCGATCCCGCATTGATGAAGGACCCACCACCTCCGCTTCCGTAACCTGAGAAGGATGATACTGTCGTGTATTCAGGGAAAACTTCAAGCAGCACCCAATGTTGGCGGTTAGTGTACCTGCTCGTTTCGCTCGCCCGCCGCCGCCACCTTTCTGCAAGCCGACCAGATCGACCCAGATGCCATCGGACACCTCCTGAAAGAATCTACCGTCCCGAAGTGTGTACCAATCCTGAGCCTAGATGCAGTCGATTGTGTTCGAAGGGCCCACCCTGAATCTGACCATGCGGATGGCCAGCCTCTGTTGGGCGTTGCTGAGCTTGTAGTAGAAGGCGGGAAGCGTGACGGCGATGGCGGCCAAACAGGCGATGCTGACCAGCACGGCGCCCACCGACGCTTTCTGCTGGAACGAATCCATGCCTTACCTTCTTCCTTTCCTCTATCCTGTCCCACAAATTCTGTCTTCCTCTTTGCGAAGAAGTCCCAGGCCAGCGGTGGGCGCAACTGAGCGCGATCGACGGAGAGGGGCGGATTGACGACGCGAAAATTGGGTCGGTGCCCCACCGCGCGGCTGAAACAATGCGCGACCTCTTGCGGAGCGAGCGCGAACGCGACACGGGACCGACCGACCGAAAGAAAAGTGGAGGTTATCTCCCTCGTATGTAGATGTCGAACTATGAGATACTTCAAAGTTCACACCAGTAAAGGCCCCTTCCATGAAGGGCGTTTGATTAGCTTCGGCAGCGATAAATTCTGAGACGGTGCATTCCCAGAAATTGGTTGAACTTCCATACCAGAACGTATCCGCTTCAGCTTGTCGAAAGGTTTCGGCCTAAGTGACAGACAAACAGATTTATAGCTGAAGCATTATGGAGCGACCCGTCATGCCAACAGTATCAGAGCCGACAAGTCGAGATTCAGTCACTTTTTGTATGTCTTTGCGTCATCGTTCAGAACTACATAGGAGCGCGTCATCATGTACTGTAGCTCTTCATTCCTGCAATCGGTCCGCAGGGCCATCTGGGAGTGGGGCAGTGGCGCCTGATGGACGATGGTGACCAACGCGATTGACCACATAAACACATGACCAGAGACCAGAGACCCGATGTAAATATTCGAGTGAATGTCAATGAAACTAACAAACATTCCAACAAAGCATAGAGCTCATCCAGTAGTTGATTGATAGCCGACTGGATGAGCAGGCACTGTTCCCTCCCACGTTAGTTCAGTGGGCATCCCGAAAGTATGTAGGTACGTACTTGTACTTACATACCCTATGTACCAATATCCCGGGCGTAATTTCCTGTGACAGCAGTTCACGTGTAGGGCTAGCAGGTGTGCCTGCTGTTCAGGGACTGAAACGTGGCCTGCCAGTCGGTTAGCAGTCGATGTTCCGTCTAACTTCTATGTCTACCGCTAACTGTAGCTATGACAGTGGCAACGGATCACCTCCTCCTCATCGCCATTGCATTGAAATCGAAAGAATCAGCGGCTATTCGATAGCCTAGTGGTACTGTGAGGTGACGATAACATCTTAGCGGTTCGGTTCTCCCTCTGAAACGCGACCGCCGACCATGGAGCCGTCCTCGACGTCGACGGCGGCGGTGCTGTGCTTCAACCGCGAGGTGTTCACCAGGGCCGAGTTCAACGTGGAGCGCTTCCTCAACTCCCTTCGTCGTCGGGCCTCCATCGAGCGCGTGCAGGGGGACCTGCGCACCTACCTGAAGCTGGTGCAGAACTCGATGATCGAGCTGATCAACGAGGACTACCAGGACTTCGTCAACCTCTCCTCCAACCTTGTCAACATCAGAGTGGGACTGGACAAGATCAACGCCGACGTGGCCGACGTCCAGGTGCTGAACGCCGTTCGGTACAATAATAAAGTCGCTACAACGTGAACTTACAGATGTCAGTATACACATCAGCGATTTCGCTGCTTCAGACCGATTTCGACACGGCCACGTCGAAGTTTTGCGCCGCTGTGGAGGAGCTTTCGGAGATCTTGGAGAGCCAGCGCCGTCTGGCGGCGGAGCAGCGTGAGAAGGAGGCTGCTGTTCGCCTTCATCGACTGTTCGAGAAGCTCCAGAGACTTTTGCTCGACTACAAGCCGGCTTCCGCCTCGTCGGGTCGCTTTGTGCGACGTGTCGCCAACCTGTTTGCTGCGGTTGACTCGGAGCTAACTCTGACCCACGGGACGGGTAACGTGGCCGACGACTTCGAGTCGAGGTGATTGCCGACGAGTAATGAAATCAGTTCTTCTGTTGCCTGACACTTGTCAGTAGTTGTCTGTTGCAGGCTTGACCGTCTCAAGGACGCCTTCCAGCGCATTCTCGATCGCGCCTTGGTTCGCTCGGTGGAGAAGCCCGGCGAAGGCGAGCCCTTGCTCGTCGTGCTCTCCGCCTACTGGATCTGCGGAAGGAGCGACGCGGCCAGCGCCGTCTTCATGGCGGAGTTTCTGGAGCCGCAGGTGCGCCGCTGTCTCGTCGCTTCGGCCAGCTCGCCTCTGGACAAGCTGCGCGCCCTCTTCGACTGTCTGGAGACGCTGAATGGCCAACTGACCGAGAAGCTCCAGTCGAAACTGGGGACAGACGCAGACGACGCCGAAGCGTCGGAGAAGAAGGCGACCGTCGCCGGCTTCGTGTCCAGCTGCTGTCTGACAACCTTGGTGGGAGCGCTGGAGAGGGACTTCGCCGACGTCGTCATCCCCACCGACTGCCGCCTCTTCCACCGTTGCTACGATGCGGCCCTCGAATTTTGCCGCCGCTGGCGAAGCAACGCCTCAGGCGGCGGTGACGACGACGCCTTTCTCAAGATGGCGCTCGACAAGTTCAACCTCTCCATCTACTACCACCTCTGCTCCAGAGAACTCGACGAGTCGGTGGACAGGGCGCTTCCCAGGACCGTGGAAGGCGGGCAGACTCAAGACGCAGTGGTAAAACGACTGGAGAGAGGAGAGGACGGAGATGACTTCGTTCTGGAAGCGACCCACGCCGTGTACAGTGCCTTGAAGAGATGCTGGTCGAAGGAAGTCTTTCTGGCGCCCATCGCGCCCAAGTTCTGGCTGTACACAACGAAGCTCTTGGAACGCTATAGGAGCTACGCGGAAATGCTCTTCAAGTAAGCGTATAGTTAATATTGGGACAAGATATGTTTGCCTATCGTCGGCGCCTTTACAGCTCGCTCACATTGCCGACGGAAGAGTCGGTCGCGGGCGGTCGTCGCGAGGTCGCTTGCCCTTCTCAGGTCTGGATCACTGCCTTGGAACTCGTCGCCGACGCGCATGCCTTCGACGTTCGACTCTCCTCCTTGTTCGAGGTGATCTTTTGTGTATCTGCCTTGTGGAAAGTGCTACCGTAATCAACGTTATGAATACCACCGCGCATTTTGCGGATTATTATAATCCGTTAGGCGGAGTATGTCGATTTTGCGATCCGCTGGGCCGATTGGGCTGAAATTTGCACAGGAGTTCGGATTGGAGATGCCGATCACATATCAGAAGAGAAAATTCAAAAATTCCTTCGCGTTCGCGAGATAGGGCGATTTAGACGAATTCGGCAACTTTGACATTGCGATGCAGTCGAACGCGACATCGTGCAAAGTTGGTGTAATGAATAAAGTTCTCTCTTTGTACCCTCTATCACCACAGCAAATTTCAGCTCAATCGATTGCTATCCAATTTTTGTAAATCGGTGTAATTATTCATTTCTTCAAACGTGGATTACAGCCGAATGAGCTGAAATTTGGTGTGGCAATAGAGGGTACAAAGTAAGTACTTTATTCAGTTACACCAACTTTGTATGACGACGCGTTCGACTGCAGCGTGATGTCAAAGTTGCCTATATCGTCTGACATCAAATTTAATTCTATATCTCGCGAACACGAAGGAATTTGTGAATTTCTCTTCTGATATGTGATCGGCATCTCCAATCCGAACTCCTGTCCAAATTTCAACCCAATCGGCCCAGCGGATCGCAAATCGACATAATCCGCCCAACGGATTATAATAATCCGCAAAATGCGCGGTGGTATTCATAACGTTAAGTACAAGAGATGAATGAAACAGCGCTGTGTGTTAGTGGCAGATGGCATTGTTTCAGACCGCCGTCCTTCCTCTTCTCTCGGAGTCGTGCGCCTGTCCCAGTCTCGAGTCATTTGGCCAGTATTTGGAGGAGTTCCGCCGTCAGTTGCGCTCGCTCACGAGGTCACCCCTGGAGGGGGTGTCCCGCGCCGTCTCCAACGCAATGGTACAGTCTCTGGGAGCTGTGAGCGAAGTGCCGCGCCAGTACCGCTGGACGAGAAGGGCCTCGCCCTCGGAGCCGTCGCTATACTTGAACTCGGCCTTCGATCAGTACGAGGAGTTTGAGAGGGCCGCCAAGAGGGTGGCTCTGCCGAGCTCGCTGAAGAGCCAGGTCTGTCTCACTTGGAAGTAGGAGTACGGTATTTTCTCCAGTGAGCACTCCCCCCCCCCCCCCCAGTGGCGTAGCCAGGGGGGAGCAATCGGGGCAAATGTCCCGCCAGATGCCGGCTTTGCCCCCCCCCCAGATGGCCAGCAAGAGAAAAATTTTCGCCTGCGGCGCTATAAATAGTAAAAATTTTCGCCTGCGGCGCTATAAATAGTAAAAATTTTCGCCTGCAGCGCTATGAATAATGAAAATTTTCGCCTGCGGCACTATATGAGACGTTCTCCCGAAAAGTGTAGCAAACGTGGCCAGGGGGGTCAGCGTTCGGAACGGCCACTAGTTCGGCTGGATAGGCAGTTCAGTTTGTATGTCAACGCAAGCGATCCGGCGGCTCAACTCCCCCTCCAGCAAAAGTTGTGGCCAATTTTGAAAACCCTACGTTTTTCGCGCGCGCGCAAAAATTGATCTTTGACGGCGAATAACTCACGGTTGTAAGCGTTCTGAAGTGTGAAACTTTACAGCTCTAGACTTAGTACGACCCCCTACACGCTGTAAAAAATTTGCTTCTACAGGGTGGTTCTGGCGGCTGCAGCGAAAGGGCGAAAATTTTCAACTTTGGAGGCCTGGCGCAAGCGTCGGGAAAAGCGGATCGATCTGAAACCTATTCTATGTTGTAGAGCGATCAATTCTGCGTCGAATAAGCAAATAAAAAGTGCGTCCCCCATATGGCGAAATTTCGAGAAGATTGCAAATTTCGGAAATTGGCGCAAAAATTCTTCCAGCTTATCCTCAATAACTCGATAACGGAACGCGGATTCAATGTTCGGTTGCCGCCAATAAATGCGCGCTAACATTCCTCATAATTAATGTCTGTACAACGCGCTTCGAATTCTGCACCGATTTCCAGAAATTTCCACATTTCTGCGAATTTGTGGAAAACCGCACATTTGAGTGAGTGCTGCGCGCTAATCCAAAAGCACGCGGTCATTTCGACCAGCCTGGTTAGTTCACCTCGATAGGAGCCATCTTTTACAGGCAACAGCTTCCGGCCAATCGACGCCGTTCGCGCTCGGCTAATGTGAGCCATCGGACTTTGCCATTGAAGCCTTCCCCAAACTTAAGCAAAGTCCGATGGCTCACATTAGCCGAGCGCGAATGGCGTCGATTGGCCGGAAGCTGTTGCCTGTAAAAGATGGCTCCTATCGAGTTGAACTAACGAGGCTGGTCGAAATGACCGCGTGCTTTTGGATTAGCGCGCAGCACTCACTCAAATGTGCGGTTTTCCACAAATTCGCAGAAATGTGGAATTTTCTGGAAATCGGTGCAGAATTCGAAGCGCGTTGTACAGACATTGATTATGAGGAATGTTAGCGCGCATAAATTGGCGGCAACCGAACATTGAATCCGCGTTCCGTTATCGAGTTATTGAGGATAAGCTGGAAAAATTTTTGCGCCAATTTCAGAAATTTGCAATTTTCTCGAAATTTCGCTATATGGGGGACGCACTTTTTATTTGCTTATTCGACGCACAATTGATCGCTCTACAACCTAGAATAGGTTTTAGATCGATCCGCTTTTCCCGACGCTTGCGCCAAGCCTCCGAAGTTGAAAATTTTCGCCCTTTCGCTGCAGCCGCCAGAACCACCCTGTAGAAGCAAATTTTTTACAGCGTGTAGGGGGTCGTACCAAGTCTAAAGCTGTAAAGTTTCACATTTCAGAACGCTTACAACCGTGAGTTATTCGCCGTCAAAGATCAATTTTTGCGCGCGCGCGAAAACGTAGGGTTTTCAAAATTGGCCACAACTTTTGCTGGAGGGGGAGTTGAGCCGCCGGATCGCTTGCGTTGACATACAAACTGAACTGCCTATCCAGCCGAACTAGTGGCCGTTCCGAACGCTGACCCCCCATGGCCACGTTTGCTACACTTTTCGGGAGAAAGTCTCATATTTAGCAAAAATTTTCTCCTGCGGCGCTATAAATAATGAAAATTTTCGCCTGCGGCGCTATAAATAGTAAAAATTTTCGCCTGCGGCGCTATAAATAGTAAAAATTTTCGCCTGCGGCACTATATTTAGTAAAAATATTCGCCTGTGGCGCTTTAAATAATGATAATTTTCGCCTGCGGCACTATGAATAATGAATATTTTGCCTGCTTCGCTGTAAATAGCAAGATTTTACCCGCGCGCTCATTTTGCACCCGGTAGCATTCAACGAACGGCTAAAAATTTTGCCCTCCCCAAAATTTTTTTGCCCCTCCCACTTGTCAATCCTGGCTACGCCACTGCCCCCCCCCCCCCCCCCATCGAATCACCGCTCCTAGAGGTACTAGAAGTAGTGCTGGAAGATTACGGTATATCTGCAAACTCTCTTGTCCATCCTCCAGGTCTCGAAGTCGGTGGCTTCGGCCGTGGCGGGGCGCTACGTGTCCACAGTGCGCCAGGTTCTCGAGTCGGTGGAGAAGATGTCGACCTCGCTGAATCGGCTCAAGCGCGGTGGCAAGGAGCCGGCCGTCTTCCCGGCCGGCGGCCCCGCCGACGCCTCCACCGACGACGAGAAGATACGTCGCCAGCTCTCGATCGACCTGAGCCGCTTTGGGGAACTCGTTCGGCGCTCTGTAGTCGCCGTCGACGACGACGACGACGACGATTGGTTGGAGAAGCTGCTGGGGGAGGCGCAGTCGCTGACAAGGACGCCGACGACGACGGCGCGCTCCAGCCCTCTGCCGACGCAGAACGGAGCCACCGCAGTTGCAGCGACCGTGCAGGATGGCTTGAAGGATGAGGATGAGCTGTAGAATACACGTGGAGAGTGTTACGAGCGTCTTTGTCCGGTGGCCGGCATTCCTTGCGCCTTCTTTCTGTGCCAAATAGAGCCGCGTCGTTCACTTGGGGTTGTGCGCTCGTTTGTAGGCGAATTACGCGCGGTCTCTGCTCATTGTCTGTGTTTTGCGTAGGCAAACGAAGTTGCATCTCGCCACAATCGCAGCTGTGCCTGTGATCTGAGAGTTCTTGGAAGCGCGTGTCGTTCAGAAGTGTTGGACAGTTTCGGTTCATATGGAGTTATGTCTTGGATGCACACGAGTCGTGTAGCCAATGCTCATGTCACAAAGTACTTGACGACAGAAGTCTCGAACCGTTTGCATCACGTCGAACTCGTTAGTAATGACCGATAACGGCACGAAGAAAGCCTTTGGGGCAAGAATTGCGCGCCAGTATGAAAGCTGAGAGCGAACTTGGTAGGTAGTAACTGGTAGAATCAGCAGGCAACACACAAGCGCTCACTCACAGAAAGGTATGAAGCTCCGGCGAGCGATTACGGAGGTCGTATGACGAGGGCAATCGGTCAACATAAGTCAGCAAGACAAGGTACTGTATGTTGGCCGACGATGACACCAAGGATGATGCGAATCCAACAAGCATCAAACGAATCCGAGCTAGGAAACCGATACGAAAGCAGCACGAATAATGTAAAACTGCAGACCTAAATGAGGAATCCGCGAACACATCAGCACAGCGGAAGGGTTAGAGACCTCGCTTTCTCCTCCGCCGTCTCCTAGCGCCGTGGCCGTTCTGGCGGCGCTGTCTGTTCGTCTCTTTGCTGGCGAAGTACTTGTCTGCCAGCCAGTCGACGCTGGCGAAGCTGGCGTCCCTCGAGCCGAGGCACATCTCGAACTGAGCTTTGGGTAGACTGGCCTCGTCGCAGACCACCTTGTGGTAGACGTGCACAAGGGCCGGCTCGACCGCCCGGAAGACGCGCAGTCGCCCGTTGCCCCCCTGTTTGGGCAGGAAGCGCTCGAAGAAGTCGACGTCCTCCTTGCCCCAGCCCTTGATGGCCGTGTTCATGCCGCCGGCCGACTCGTAGTCGCTGCGGTAGAGGCTGACCAGGCCGAAGCCGAAGTGGCGGAAGTAGCCCCGGCGGACGGTCTGTCTGGCGCTGAGGTGCTCCCGAAAGGAGGGAGACTGAGGGGTGGAAGCGGTGACGCCGGCGCTTCGATTGGGCGCCCAGGTCTCGGTGGCGTACTCGCTGAAGACGACGGGGAAGAAGACCTGCGCCCCTCGAATCGTGTTCCTCTGTATGCGGTAGAGGGCGTCGGGTCCGAACACCACGTCGACGTCAGTGAAGAAGAGCAGTCGGTCCTGGCGCTCCCTTCCTCCTGTCTCGCGGTCCAGAGCGGCAACGCCCCTGTCCAGAGCCAGGCCGCGACTGAAGGGCTCGTCGTCGCTCATTTCGAGGCAGCCGACTTTGTCTTTGCCGTGCTCGGCGGCCAGCCTTTCCAGCAGGAAGCGAATTTCCTCGGCCGCCTTCTTATCGGCCGAGGAGAAGAGCACCGCCATGAGGGCGCAGGGCGGCCCATCTGCTCTTCCAGAGGCCAAGCACACCGCCTGGAAGTTGTCCAGGAAGCGGCGGAAGGTGTGAATTCGGCCGGCGATGGGCAGGACGATGTGGACGGTGGTGGCCGAGGAGGAGGCCTGGGGAGTGGCCAGCAGGGGAGGGAGGGCGAAGAGGCGATCGTCCTCGAAGGCGCGCCTCTGCTGCTCGTCGTCGGCGTTGCGCACGCGCTGCTGCAACTGCTGCTGCCGAACGCCCACGGCGGCCACCTGCCGATAGTGGTCGTCGTCCGCCAGGATCAGAGGGCCTGCCAAGGAAAACAAAAACGCGCTGGTTCCACGTACGGCATTTTATTGCATTACCTACTCAACCATATTCATACGTCATTAAATTCTGTAGAATCTCTCATATGGTTTGGCGGAGTGGAGTGAGTGACCCGCATTGAAGGCAGGCTTCCATTTAACGTCGCCAAAATTGGGGTAATACCCAACAATAACACCACACAGCGTCGAGTAGCCATACAATGAGTGACTCCACTAGTTCCATTTATTCATAGCACTTCTTCTGTTGCCCCTTTACATCTTATTTGTTTAATTTTTGATTGTCACGTAATCAATAATTCAATGACTTTTGATTAACTTAATGTTAATTTCAATTAACGCAATATTAATTTAACGTTATGTAGTTCAATAGCGCTTCATTTGTTTTATGTTGCTCACTTACTCTAGGCAGTTAAGTACCTTAGTACCTCTTTCACTAATGTAATTTGCATAACATTGCGTACTCTATTCGGTTAGTTTGATTGCTTGCTTATCAATTTGAACCTAAAAAATATTAGGTTTAAATTAGCAAATTGCTGTAAATTTTTATTTGTTTATTTATATTTATTTATTATTTATTACTTATTTTATAGTTAAGCCCCTATTCTACCTAATTATAGATTAACTTTATTATTCTAGCAATATATGCATGTATTACGTGCTAAATACATATTCTGTTCAATTATAATGTTCTGCCAACCGAATTCCTGCTGAACGAAGGCGTGTCGTCTGACCGAGACGGTTGCTTTGGGACTGCGAAACTTCCTGTAGATCAACACCATGTCCAGTATGTAGTCGACCGCCTTCCTGGGGTCCAGTCGAACGTAGCCGTACTGCAGGCTCTTGTACTGCAAGGTTCGGCCGCGCTGCCTGGCGTTGCGGTTGAAGAAGTCGAAGATCTAAAGCCAAGAATTGAGCAGTGTGGATTTCCAGACGAAAGGCAGAATGCGAAATCTCGGACCGCTCACTGCACCAACCTGTCTCACGACATCGGAGACAGCGCTGCGGTAGGATGTCGGCAGATTGTGCCTGGGACAGTTGGGCGCCTTGGCGCAGTATTGAATCAGCTTCGAAGAGACGAAGTCCCACGAGAGCAGCTCACGAGGATTCTTCGGGACGAAGCGTAGCACCGAAGGCTGCCGGTCGTTATGGAAGGCTGAAACATGTAGTATGCACTGCACTGCACTATTTTACAGGAAAAAGTGAAGACCTATTTCAAATCTGTTCTCTTGCTGGTCCGCTTACCGTCGTAGTCGACTTTCTCTCCCTCGACAGCGTGAGACAGCGCCGTCAGCATGTTGCTGCTGGCTCTCAGGTCCCTGCCAAGCTGCAGCTGGCGGAAGCGCAAGTCCTGCACCTTGACTCTGCGCAGGAAGCGGTGCATGCGCGCCATGACGCGTGGTTCCTTCAGGGGATGGAGCGTGATCGCCTGATGGACCTCCGCCACGTTCAGATCGCCAACGTAGGCAGCCGCCCCGCTCTGGTTGTTGTAGAAGATCGTCCGCATCTGAAGAGTGAGACAAACTGTTTGAGAGTTAGACAGCTGATTACACTGCATGAGGATTTCTTGCCTTTCTGTTATACATGTGTATGTACATGCAGCACGTACAGTACCTATGTACATAAATACGTGTTGATGCCAGTTTCTGCCTTTTACGATTTCTTTCCGGTATCCTTTTTGGGAAACGCCCAGTCGATTAAGTGATTCGCATGCGCCCCTCTCGGATGACAGATAACACGATTCAATGCGAAAGGCGCTGCCCTGTTCCCGTCATGGGGGGAGGCGACTGTCAAAAGCGGCCGCCGAGGACAAACGACCGATTAAAGGAAGGCGGTGACAGTGGGGCGGCGGGAAAGTGGTTGGTTCGCTTCGATTCCAGTAGACACGCAATAGGCGCTGGCACAGGGTACCCGGCGGACAACAGGACAAGTCGCGCGTCCACTTGACGCGACCTTGACACTTGACGTCGTCGGCGCGGCGCCGGCGGCGATAAAAAATCTAGCGCGCGGCCCTGAGTGTAGAAACGAACGCGAATCGACGGCGGAATCGAGTTACACGGGCCGGCGCGTCTCGGGCAGACGACCAAAAAACGTCGTCGTCATGATTGGGTATAGCGGGGCGATGACGAATACCGACGGCGACAGAGACGGCTGTACGCGCACTGCACTTAGGACTAGCTTACCTCGTAGTTCCACGTGCAGGAGACGCCGACGTGCCTCTGGACGCATCGGCCGATCTCGACATCTTCGTGCGTGGTGTACATGCTGGAGAGGCAGTCGGCGATGTGGGGTCGTAGTCTGCGCAAAGCCTCGCGCGACACCACGACGCCGGTGCCGCCCATGCAGAAGTTCTCGTGTTCGGCCAGCGACAGGGTGCCGTACTCCTCGACGGTGCCCTGTCCGGCTTGGCCGATGAACCAGGGCTTGGAGGGATCGACGCTGCGCAGCAGCAACTCCAGGCGGTCCGTGCGCAGGTAGACGTCGTCGTCCGCCCGGATGAACCAGTCGAAACCGGGCCCGTTGGGAGTGCGGGTCAGCGCTCGGTCGGCCATCCACTTGAGCATCAGGAAGGACTTCTTCTGAGGAGGGTAGGTGTCGTCGACGCCGGCCAGTCGGACAACTCGGCTCTCTAGGCGGCGGTCGGCGACCACCGTCTTCTCGGGAACGAAGAATAGAACCTCGCCCGCCAGCTGAGCGGCCCAACTGTCCCAAATGGCCACCACGCGGTGGTCGACGTACTTCTGCGCCGACATGACCCCAACCAGAATCGCCTGACGGCCGCCGCCTGCGGAACTGAATGGGACAAGTGATACGTGACACTCCTCGAGTGTCAGATAGGCACTCCGCGTGATTGTTTTAGCAGACGGGGGCACAGAAACTCCAGCAAGTGCCGATGTGGCGCAAGTGACGCGGTGGAGCAGGCAGAACTGACCGCTGACTGTCTATAGCCACTCACAATGTAGAATGCCAGCGGCGCCCCAATTGTACTGGTGCGCCTTATCTACGCTACACAGCGGGGGCTCCCCCGCTGGGGTGGACGGCGTGGGTGGCACAAGTGCTACAGTACGATGCTCCTATTACTCGGTTCGATTGCGCGCGCGTAGACGCCTTTCTCAGCGCGTCTTATATGGACGGCGTACTGTAGGCGCAGCAAAATCAATGGCGGACGGTATTTTTGGAATTTCGCGAAATTTTACAGAGCGTGAGTATTGATCAAAATCAGGCTAAATACACCGCAAATCGCCAAACAAACGACGGATTCGTGTTTTGCGGCGTCAGAAAGCCCAAACACAAGTCACACAACTGTCAACACAATTTTGAAAGTTCGACCCCTGGACCCAATTTTTGGCCGGCCGGGTGCCGAAATCAGGGTAAAGGCGTCCCAAATCGCAAAACAAACACCGGATTCGTGTTCAGCGTCGTCGGAAACCCCCGAAACAAGTGAAAACACAATTTCGAAAATTTGACCCTGGGATTCAAAAATTCGGCGCGGCCGGGATACGGTACTTCAAAATGGTCAAAACACTTCGTCTAGACCAACTTTTAACGCAGAACACGATGCAATGGTCAATTTGCCGCTAAAGGCACGCCTTCCGGCCCAAAAATCCATTCAAAGTCGAAAATCCCAATTTTCCGCTCGGGACCCGGGACTTTTGCCACCGCGGATCTCCCGAACGACAAGACCGATCTCGGCGGTGTTGGTGTCGAATGAAAGGTAATAGAAGTGTTCAGGTCAGAAATTAAATTGGCGAGGATCCATCGTCGCAAACTCGAGTTATGATTTTTTAAATGTCGGAAAAAAATTTATAATTTTGAATTTTCTACCGTACTCCCGCGTCGGACCACCTAGGGAGCCCGTCCCGGCGATGCCGCCTAGAGGACCCAAAGGCCTACAACATATCCAAAAATCACCAAATTCGGCCCACTTTTGCGATAGTTATGGGCTATTGTTTTTTTTTTACTTAGCAAAAATTCGAATTTTTGAATTTTCGCAAAATTCTTCCACCGTCGAAATTTTTTCACCCCCCGAGCACGCTGCGCGTCGTCCTAAGCTATCTTTTAAAAAAAAATTTGGCTCCCTAGGTGCTTCGCAGCGAGCGCTAGCCCCGAAGGTGTTAACTGTGGGCTTTTACCGCTCCTATAGCACTCCTTCGCTTTTCAAGCGGCGGAGTGCCAAAAACGAGCGTGCAGTAGAATCCGAATGCACATTGGCAACTATGTACATTAGTTTCTTCTTGTAGATATTGTATGTACACGCAGGCCAGCTTTATTTACAGCGGTCAGAAATATGTAGAGTACCGTAGTCGATCAGTTTACCTGACGGGATCCACATTTGGTGCTGCCGACGAGGAGGGAAGCTCAGGGTCGCAGAGCACCTCTTCCTCCATGCGCAGGTGTGCCGACTTGGGCGAGGCAGGCAGGCATGCCAGCGACTGTATGCACATGGTGAGGGAGAAGCCGAATGCCACGCCGATCAGGCAGAGCAGAACGGAGGGCTTGAAAATGAGTCGCTGGAGCCGGAGCAGACAGCGCCGCGAACTGGATGGCTGACACAGCGCCCCTCGCGGCATAGCATGTTCCAGGGACTGCGGCGCCGCCCGGCCAGCCCACTGCTCGTCACCTCAGGAGGAAGTCGACGCCGAGGAACCAGTCGTCGTCATGGGTCAGAGTTGTAGTGGCTGTTAGTTAGACGCGCCTTGACGCCTTCTAGGTGCGACCGGCGTCTTCGCAGCTTTTGACGTCTACGAAAGGCGTCGGCGTCGGCGCGTGGTTTATAGCCAGTCGTCCAAACAATTCCAGGGCTGATAGGCGCCACCTTGTGTCACCGCCCGCGCCTTCGTCGACTCACGACCACCGGCGGCAGCAAACCTCTCTCTGCGTGGCGGCCAAAGGAAAAGCAAATGGGCCGAGACGAATGGTGGGAGCTAGCGACTGCGTCTGTCTGCGCAGGGATAAAGAGAAAGCCTTTTGGCGGCTCTTGCGCGCAACTGGCGCGCTTGTCGGCGCCTCTTCACCGTCCGGCGTCCAGTCAAAAGGAGCGCTCAATGCCAGCTGGCGTCATAAGTGGTGAGCTAGAAAGGTGCTGGCCCAAATCATCCACCAAGCCCCAGAGCGAAGCTTCCAAGCAGGCGTCGTCTCTGTTGGATCGTCGATTATTCCAGACACTCCAGAGCGAAGCTCTGCAATGATCGAAAAATTGTATTGAGCATACATACAACTACGTTGTATATGTATGTATACCTACAGCTATGCCGGCACCATGGAATCGCCGCGCGCCGATGCCTCCAGTCGGTCTACTGGCTGGCGCGGTGGTTGCATTTCTGAGCAAAGTGGCAGCGCGCTTTGGGGTCCGGCTCTTTAGCTGACATTACAGCATAGCAAAACAGCCAAAGCCACACACAATCGGCAACCAGTTCTCATCAAGCAACACAAATCTTAGGCGCATACCTAATAGTCCCGGCACAAAGGCATCCGCTTGGGGCAAACGAAGAAAGGGAAGGGGCATCAGCGACCAGCTTTCATTCATCGGTATTCGACGGCTAGATGTAGTAGAGCTGCTTAGCTTAGCCTAAACCAGATAAGCCACCGTTCGTGCCCGCTTGTGTCTTCACCTGGATGACAAGACGACTACCGCGGAACGGTCGGCCGGCCGAGGAGCCAGCCGGTCGGTGGCAGGCACGACCGACGACGGCGGCCAACGGGAATGCAGAGCGTGCGCCGAGCTCGTGATTTATCCGCAAAAGTTGCTGTGCCTTCCTTCGGTGTGCGCGTCAGCGCAAAGAAAGGGTAAGACACAGGCACGAACAGACTAAGTAGTGGGCGACGGGAGAGGCGGCGCGCCGCTTGCCTCGGCCACTACGGCGAAGAAAGGAAGAGAGAGAGAGAAGGGGGAGGGAGATAGCACCTACCTGCGCATTGGGCGCAGGCGCACGCGAGCACGCGCAAGGACGTCGTCGGCGAGGATCGCGGAAGAGGAAGAAAGAGCGCCGACGGTGACTACGGCGACAGACAATGGTCAAAAACGCTCCGCGTCGCCGATATTCGGCGCTCTTATGTACAAGGAATGCCATGCCGCCAAGGGAATTGCGAGGTCGCTCCTTCTTTGCCAGCAACGCCAAAATTAAACTCCAATCTGCTGAGCATTGATCGCCGAAGTCAGCTAAATTGGCGTTCCTTGACACTGGACTGAATTCGAGCACACCTAAGACAAACCGATACTAAGCACTGATAGATTGTAGTTGGCTAAAGCTGATACTTTCATTCCCCGCGGGAATTGCCTACAAAGATGAGCCGGTGACGTCGTCTTCTAATCGGTCTGATCGAGAAGCGACGGGCGGTACGAAGGGCGACAGAAGGAAGACGGAGGGTCTTCTGCAGAGCGGACCGCAGGCCCGGCGACGCCGCGACCTTGGGTCGCACGACCCCGCCGACATTACACCTTTCTTTCGCTTCCTTCCACTGCTGAGCAAACATTGGGCCCTGCGAATAGCGACGACGACGGCCCCATCCCTAAACGGCCAATTTTGTCCTCCTGCCAAGGCGCTTCCGCTCTCCCTACCTCCTCGCGCCAATGAATGCCGCCCCACTCGCGGCCGACAGGGAAAGGTCACACATAGTTTTTGGCCTCCTCCAAACCGACGACGCTGATCACCCGCGTTGTCTTTACTTGCGATGTTGCTAGCATCGCAACTAACTACGCCGACTGCGTAGGCGCTACTACGCGCACAGTTGCTCTCGCAGCGTCGCGCCGGTTTCGCGGAAAAAGTGTAAACTTACATACGTCTAAACGGCCTTCGGTGCTGACTAACAGCCGCCCGGAGTTTATAGCCGGCCCCCGCTGAGTGAAGCGCGCAAAAGCGAAGCGGGACGGATTAATCAATCGCTGCTGCCTACGCGCCGCCGCCTGCAAAACGCGAGATTCCTCAACTTCTGCTCTAGCGACTCGGCCGCTAAATTTCCAGAGGCGAAGAAGCGGAAGCGATCTCGAGTTTCGCCCGGGGCAGCGGCGGCGGCCACGTCAGCTGGCGACGCCAGAAGCAGATCGGCGGAAAAGTGATGTTCGCGGCCCCTTTGTAGAAATCTAGAGTTTTTGCTGCCAAGGACGGGCCAGAAGACAAGCGCACGATGACGGCAACGACAGCTCACGAGAAGAGAAAAGAACTAGGGATAACCGCATATACGACGGACGCAGAAACGATCGGCGAAGGAGAGGGATAGAGGGACGGCGGCAACGCAACAAACGACCACTAACATGCTCGAAATCTACCAATCTATAACCTACCTACGCAAGATGCGATCGGAAACGAGCCGAGCAGGACCACTAATACTCAAAATCAACATCAGCTTCAACGATACTACTAGGGTGAACGGCAGCTATTTCGAAGGAATTTCGCGTCCCCAATCGAATCGACACACGCGCACTACTCGCCATCAATCGAAGATAGCTAGGCGGGAGGGATCATCATGAATCGCGATCAGTAGGGGTAGACAAGGGGAAGAAACAAGAGGAAGAGAGCGCGAGATACAGACGAAAGAGAACGGATCAATCGAGCGGCGAGTACTGGGTTTCGCGAGGTACGTACAGTATGTAGGTATACTGTAGGACGAGGTGGCAGCAAGATAGATCAAAAGCGAGCGAGCGGAATTCCTAGGGACCGGGTAGGAGGCGAGCGATAATAGCGAAACGAAGCAACAACAACCCTCTCGAGCCTCTACCCTAAGTGCGCACAACTTCGACGTTTCCAGCGCTGCCAACTAATGCTGCATCTGCAGCAGCTTCTGCTTCTCCCAGTCGAGCAGGGCGGGGTTCTCTCCGCCCGTCTCCGCCATCGTGTACTCCATTAGGCGCTTGGGAGGAGCGGCCGACGAAGACGACGGCGACTGCGGATCGTGGACGGGGAGAAGGTCGTTGTCGTCGTCGTGACCGCCGCCTCGGCCGTCGTCGCTCTGCGTGGCCGAGTGACGCTCGTCGTCGCCGGCGGCGCTGCTGACCGAGTTGCGGCGCGACTGGCGCATCAGCGGCTTGTGACTGCGACTCGAGTCGCCCATGCAGTGGTAGTGCTGCAAGGGAGCCAGAATAGACTCTGCGCACCCATATAACCAATCTCCCCATCAGCAGGCGCGCAGACCTGCCAGCACTGCAGGCAGAAGTAGCGGAAGCAGGTCATCTCGCGGCAGAAGTAGGGTCCCTGGGCCGTGTGGCAGACGGAGCAGGGGGCGTCCTCGAGGAAGGGGTCGATCTGGACGCGCTTCGTGAACTTGCGCGTTTTGATCTCCACGAAGGCCGCCTTGATCGACTTGAAGTAGGACTGCGCGTTGCTGAAGGACACGCGCCCCGAGCCTGCAAACAGAAGCGCCTGTTCACTTCTGGCATGCTGAACAAAAAACAAAACAGTAATGGATCGAAAGAGCGCTGGTTGCAGAGAATGGGCGCGGCTACAAAAGTGTGAGCGATCACGCGAAGGGAGGCATTAGACGGGCGGCGAGCTACCTGTACGTTCGCAGTGGTGTTTCAAACGGCGACACCAGTTCTCAAAAGACTGAACAAGCCAACTACACACCCACCAATGGGGTACTTGTACTTGTCGGTGTCGATGGCGGCGCAGACGACGTTGCCGAACAGGTCGTTCATGATGGAGGCGAGGCCCTGGGCCGTGATCATGCCGTGGAGGGCGCCCACAAACACCGTGCGCTTCGGGTCCTGCTTCTGACCACTGGCCCCGCCCACGGAGAAGGTGGCGTCGCCGATCAGCCAGGGAATGATCTGCACCTGCAACCATGAACTTCTCTCATGTCTCGCCCCCACGCAATAACTGTCGAGTACATACACAATGCACCCACACGCTCTGAGTTTGGATTACGGCACTCTGTGTTGTCGGTTTTGGCTTTGGTTCAGGGGAGTCTCTGAAGTCCGGTTTACGGACTCGGCGGGGGGGGGGGGGGTGCGGTCTTCACGCTCACTAGTTGAATACAACCGCCGGTAATCTCAATGCAGTCGTAATTCGGATGCCAAAATAATATCTTCGTTAACATTCCCCTTTCCTACCACACACACCAATGGGAAAACCGAACGTGAATAGACCAAAGCAAAGGACGAACGTTTCGGATCTCCTTAGTGCGCTGTCGCTTGGCGTTTAGGCGGAAGTAGAGCTCCACCTCGGGCTTAGAGTGCGGATTGGCCGTGGCGCTCTGCAGCACCTTGCGCACAGACTCCTCGCTCTTGTAGATCATGTACACGTAGCCCGTCACTGCAATCGGTGGAAACTATTATTGGGACTATGCACAACAGAGAACCAATGACTTATACCTTTGCGTGCGTCAATGTCATGGTCACGTCATTCCTAGCCCACTCCATAAGACCATCGTATCAGTACAAAACTTGCTGAAGAGTCGCCGGGTAAGGATTGCTCTACCATTCACACCGCAGAATTCTCACGTACGAAGTGTACATAATAATATACCCTAGGGGATGATTCATTGATTACCGCACCTTTGCCCCTGGCGACACGGTGGGGATTGCGCGTGTAGCGGGGCTCCTTCCCCGGCCACTCGATCTTGCACTGACCGTAGGGCAAGAAGGCCGTCATCAGGTCCTCTGAAGCGCAGCGGAACTTCCTCCGTTTTCCCAAGCGCTCATCTCACTGGGGCATACAATTGAAACATGTAATGGAACTCGCCGTGAGTAACGTCCCAGGGCACGCCCCCCAGGGGAACCTCGGGGGGGAAGGGGGGAGGCCCCCCGAGGAGGGCGGGGGCCAACTCGCCGCTCCAGGTGCACACCGGCTTCTCTTCCGGCTGGTGACTGGGAAGCTGGTACATTCGGCCGTCGGCGCCGCCCGCCAGACGACCTGAAGCAGCGACGCCCATTGTCGAAGTGCTATGTAATGTACTAACTACTCGAGGCTTGCACGAGCCAACGACGGAATTCCATTCCCCACCGAAGTTGCGGTAGTTCTGCGCCGCGCCAGCCAAGGCGATCGGCTGGTGTTGCTGATAGGGCGCCGCGGCCATTCCCCCGCCGCTCTCCACAACCGCCGCCTGCTGCTGCTGGAAGATCGCCTGCAGGGCCTGCAAAACACGCAGAGTAGCCAACCGACCAACCAAAATTTTTTGTTGGTTAGCTTATTTCCACACCTGAACCTGTTCCATAAAGGCCGGGCTGTTGGCAGCCAGGTATTGGCCCAACATGGCCAGGTACTGGGACGACAAGCCTCCGTAGCTGTTGCTATTGGCAGCGAAGTAAGCGGCGGCCTGCTGCTGCGCCAAGTAGAACGCCTGCTGCTGCTGCTGCTGCAGGTGACCGCAGAACACCGGGTACTGGTGGTAGGGCGGATACCCCATCGTTGGAGGCGGCGAGTTGTGTCCCGTCGTCTGCTGACGCACGCCATTGACCCCAGCGCTGCCGCCGCTCTCGAGAGACACCTTCTGCAAACCAGCACGCGAATGGTTGTGCTAGCTGCCGAGGTACGAATACACGTTGATTGGTGCACTTTCACACGCATGGGCAAAAATCTTGGACTCGACTAATATCGACATTGTCTCAGAAATTAGCCCACTTTCCCAGTCGCCACTCATCGACCACAACATTCAACTTGCCATGAAGTCCCGAGTCATTCCGTTGACCGAAGTGTGCGAGCCATTCGAAGGAGCCATCGACGTGGCAGTTGTGGCCGTGTCGCTCGAACCAGTGGGCGAGAATCCCGCCGCCGCGGGCGCCACCAGGCCGTGGTCGTAGCTGCGGTGCTGCTGGGGCGTCTTGGCAGAGCCCACCGGCGAGCCGATCGGCCCCAGCGGGTTGCCGAACGCCGCGTACGTGTTGTCCGAGGGACTGCAATCGCAGCGACCACAATTGTCTAAGCCGGAAGTGTTTGGTGTATTTTCTGCAATTCGCCACCACCTTCGCTGATGCTGCGTCGGCGCGACAGCTTTCGGTTCTTCGCGCTCGAAGTCGGACGAGAGCAGTCGGCCTCGGATCGGCCGCTGCGACGGCGGACAGCTGACCGAGTTGCTTCGATCGCCCAGTAGAGGACCAAGCGGGCGGATCGGCGACGATAGCGGCGACGCCTCGTTTCCCAGGTCGGCGAAGGACTGGGCGCTGCCGAACAACGGCTGGCCATTCTCGAAATCTTCCACTTTACTGGCCATTTCTGAATGCAATTCTTGCTTCTACAGAAACGAAACATGCCAAATATGCATAGTCGCTAGTGTCTACCGCTAACCTATTCCCGCCGTCCAGAAGTTTCAGTCCTTGTTTTTGCAACAAATTTAATCAATTTCCTCGAAAACGGGCGGCGTTGTCAAACGAACTCAGGGTTGTTCTGCTAGCAATTACTATACAGACTACAACGTAACACTTGAAAACAATTTCCAAAATAAAATAAATTCCGCAACCCACTCTCTCGATTCCGATTCGCCTAACTTCGGTTTCGACACTTTTCCAAGATGGCGACCTCCAGCGCCACAGTATTCGCAATGTGACTTATACACGCTTCAATTTGATGGAGCGCGTGAATAACTCTGTTCAAATTGCTGTTTGTTGATTGGTCGCAGTTGCTTCGTTGGGTTACTGTCTCCATCTATTTCAAATTATTGTAACAAACTGGGCTACGGTATGCATTCCAACCAAAACGGCTACCGTAGTTCTTCAGCTATTTGCCGACATTCTTTCTACTTGCTGAATAGTCCGTATGGTGCAACGACGCTCCACTGGTCGAATTTTGAATTCGGCGAAAGCTATTCGCAGCAATGAAGCGTTTTTGGAGAGCTTATTTGTAGCCACCTGACCGACGTCTTGTCTAGTTGTGTCTCAGCGTTCGGCGAACGCGTGTAATGAAATAGTGGCGAAAATCCCTTGGGTGTGATAATAGTGCCACTTCTGAAAGAATCGTGAATTTAGCCATAAGAGAGCTTGATAAATCAAAGTAGCAATGGATCTCGACGACATGTGGTTTTTGGGAGGCATGGCCAAGGATGTGTACGACGCCCTTCGAGCGCACGAGAAGAACCGGCCCAGACCCTCGCCTATTTCCAGCTTTGTGAGCGCGTATTTCTGCTTTGTACATAGCGGCAGCTGTAGAAGCGGAGCAAATCGTAGTACAGTGGCTGGAGGACTTCGTTGTTGTAGCCCGCGCAGAGGCGTCAGGTGGTGGTCTGGATGGTGGAGTCTTCGAAACGGCTGGTGGGTCGCGACAAGCGCCAGTACGACTTGGCCTTGAGCACTCTGCATCTTGCGGTAGTCTTCTACGATTTCTACGTGGAGAAGAAGCTGAGGAACCGGCGGCGCTCCTACGAGCAGCAGCAACATGTCCAGAGCGAACTGTACCTCGTGGCCACTGTCGCCGTCATGCTCGCCGGTTGGGATCTGTGGTTCCTTTCGTTTGACGTTCAGTCATTGCTGTTTCACGACTATCGTTTTCAGCGAAGTTAGAGGAGCAGGACTGTCAGATTCCGCGGTTGCGCGACTTGGCCGCCCGAATCCGTCGCGTGCTCAATCCCTGCCCGTTTTCCGAGGACGACGTGCGCAAGTGCGAGCGCGCCATGATTCAGCTGTTCAATTGGCGTCTGATCATGTCGACGGCGCCCAACTTCACCCCCTACTTTCTCAACGTGGCCGCACTCAACTGCTTCGACCAGAACGGAAGCGACGACCGTGAGTTGTGGTCATCGGCGCCGCCTCGAGTCGCGCTCCATAATACTGAAGCGCCATTCAGGCGACCAGCTGTCGTCGGGTTCGACGAGCGACTACTTTCTCTCTCCGACGACATCGAGTCACGAGACGTCTTCGTTGTTCGGCTACGGCGGCGTCGGCGGTTCGGCCTCCATTCGCTCTCCGCCGCCGATGGGCGCTCGCGTGATGGTGAGCTGCAGCGAGCTGAGCGAGGACAGCGGCGAGGGAAGCTCGCGACCGTCGTCGGCGCCGCCCTCGAGTCAGAGGCCCCAGCACGTGGACGCCGTCCTCAATCGCCTGGGCGTCTACCACGTGCCGGCGCAGCAGCAGCTCGAGAGACTGGTCAACTTCCTTCTCGAGATGTCTTTGAGAGGTACATAGATCGTTGGAGTCGTTTATTTCGCTCGGCCTCAGCCGAGCGAACCCTATCAAGAGCTCGGCGTGCGTACGTACGTACGTACGTACGTACGTACGTGCGTACGTGCGTACGTACGTCACGCTCGCTTCGGGCTTAATAACTCGCTCGTCTGACGTCGTAGGGTGGAGTTTGAGACATCGTCGAGTAGCCTGAGGACTCCTCTCGCCATCTGAGTGTTCAAAACTGAAATAAGTTTTCAAACTCGCGAGCTACAGTATCCCAAAGTGGGGTCCATTTTAAGACAAAAGTTGACCGAAGCTAGTCAAATTGCATATCAAAGTGAAGCGCTCGAGCTCCTGAGTACGAATCCGAAAACAAAAAGTTTCAAAAGTTTAAACAGAGAGCTACAGTAACCAAAACGCGTCGAAAACTGGAAACGACACGCTTGCTTCGGGCTTAATAACTCACTTGTCTGACGTCGCTGGGTTGAGGTCGACACATCGACGGGTAGCTCTCGGACTACTCTCGCGAACTGTGACGTCGAAATAATAACAAGTTTTAAAAATTGCGCGCTACAGTATCCTGAAGTAATGTCCGCAAAAAGTCAAAACTTCATAGAACCTAGTCGAATCGCATATCAAAATGAAGCGCTCGACCTCCTGAGCAAGAATCCGACAACAAAATGTTTCAAAACGTCAATGAGAGGGCTACAGTAACCAAAACGCGATGAAAACTGCAGATTTTGGTTTGTTATATCTTGGCACTCGTGCGTTGCAGAGCGGCGGTCTTGACATCGCTGAAGAGCTCACTGCAAGCCAACATCAAATCATGCTCACAATTAACCTGTAGTTTTGCGTTAGATTCTAGTGTCTTTTTTTAATTTAGTCTTAAAAGATGATTTTCTTGGTGTAAAGAATTATACCCGAGCGATACCAATGTTGCGTAGCAAGACCACTCCAACAAGATTAGTAGACGGGGGCAGAGCCCCTCGGGGCACTCCTCCCCTCTTTCAGAAGAATTTTGGGAGTTGAATCATGCTGCCCATTGATCAACGAGACATGCCAGTGAGGCTTAGTGGCCATTCTGATGGCAAAACTAATAGAATATTCGGAATTGTCACCCTCCAATACCCCACATTCGACATACAACACACCTAGCTTCAGCTGAACTGACACAACCAGGTTTTCCACTTGAGGGCATGTATGGTGGCAAGCAAATTCTTCAGATATGGTCCCACAGATCTCAAAACAAAAAGACAATGTTAAATTCGTGATCAGCGTCCCCGAAAAGCCGGAATCGAGTACTTACACGGTAGGCGCCCTGGACAAATCGAGCAACCAAAATTTTGAATTCAAATTTCCTGCCAAAATACGCGTCGGACGAAAAAAGTGCTTATAACAAAAACAACGTATCTTTTGATGCTCTATCACGTGAAAGTCCAATTGACACCAAAATGTCTCGACTGACCCCACTTTACACCGAAATACCGAAAATTTGTAGGAAAAATGTGAATTTCACCAAAAAATTGCCGCCGCCGAAACATGAAATTCAAAACCTATGAAGATACTTGTAAGCGTCACAAACCCTGTTAATATCGTCGGAATCGATCCGCGCAGTCACAAATGGGAAAGGCACCACTTTTGAATTTGGACTGAAAAATCGATTTTTTCGATTTTCACACAAAATTCGGCCTCTCCGAAAGAAGTGGCCTACTACACATTTATAGAGCTCGCCGAGCTCTATCGAATGGTGTTTGTCCCATCTCGATATGAGCTCCCCATCAAAAGTTACGCCGGACCGAAGTTTTACCCGGAACCCCGGGACCCAACTTTGGACAATATTTCCCAGCCCGGGGTACATCTGCCCGGATTCAACAATGCGGTGCGCGCATTGACTATCTGAGATGTGCCAGTTCTCAATAAACTAGAACTTCTCCTTTAAAAATAAAACACTTACAGCGGGGGCCGCGAACCCTATTTTTGGGTCGAAAAACCGGGTTTTTGCTACCCGGCCCGGGCATGACCGGACCCAGCCTGGCGGCGCCCCCACCATCGGATAGCCCAATGTCTTTTACATATTCGGCCCAAAGCTCGTCTCGCTACGTTCTACCAGAACACTATTCTAAGCGTCCAAAGTTCATCGGAGGCCGAAAAACCGGGTTTTTGGCAACTTGCCAAAAATCGGGTCCCGGACGGAAGTCGAGACCTTCGATCCACCCTGCGCAATCCAGAGACCTATCGAATAAAAAAAAATTCGCCCCGATCGGCCAACTCTAGCCCGACTTATGAGCGTTTGAATTTACACAGAATCCGCACCATCACTATAGCACTCCTCCCTTTTGGAGGGGAGGAGTGCCAAAAAGTGTAGTCGTGAGGAGAGTCTAAGGCGCTGCACGAAACCGGAAAGGGCCTTGCTACAATCTCAGTGAAAATTCAAAGCTCAAATCCACTCCGCTTTTTAAAAGAGACTTGTTTTCTCGTATCGTTCGTCGTCGTCGACATACTGTGTCGCGCGCTGGCGCTGCAGACCTGGAGCTGTGCGCCAAGGCGCCTTCGCTGCTGGCGGCGTCCTGCGTCTGCTACAGTCGGGAACTGCTGGCCATGCAGCCGCGCTGGCCGGCCAACCTGAGCGAAATCAGCGGCATTCCCGAGGGACGACAGCTGACCAGCTGCTGCTACCTACTAGAGAGGTGCTTTGGCTTCCTTTCTGCATTCAATACATACAGGTTACAGCATGCAGTTGTGTAACTTGTGTGCGATTGTTGTCAGGCTGTGGAACCAGTGCGCCCAGAGTACGCCCTATCCCACTCCCCCAATGACGCCTGTGTTTGTCAACGGCTCGACCATTTCCTCTCAAGAGTACATGCAGCAGCTGCTCTACTCTTCAGTGCCACAGGTGAGAAGCTATCGCTTCACCGTAGCAATTACAGTCTCTAGGATGTTTGGCGCATGAAATTCGAGGCCTACTATACAAGAGATAGAACATTGAAGACAGGGAAGTCACACGTATAAGTACATTTCTTCGGTAGGACCATCATTCGACCACCCACTTTTCTTCTCCAGCAGATGGGCTTCGACCATCAGCAGCAGAGGATGGGGGTCAGTCAACACGAGCAGCCCCAGCCCTTGCTTTATCCCCACCCCATGGTGTATCAGCATCAGCAGCAGCAACGGCAAGTCTATGGTCCCCCTCCAGCCCTGGTGCAGCAGCCGGCCGGTGGCAGACGGCCGCCCAGAGCGCAAGCGGGCTACGGTACCGGGCAGACGGGATTTAATCAGGCCTTCATGCTACCTCCGCCGCCGTTGGGTCGCCGCTACGTGGGCCTGCCCCACCTGCCTCCGCTGCAACAGGTACGTACCGTACCATGTGCGCCTTGGGTTTCGTGGAGGCATCCTTTAGTGTTGCCTGCGCAGTGGGCAATACCATTGGTTGCTTTCAGGTGACGGACCCGGCGGCGCTGGGGGCCGTCATCTCCATTGCCGGTGACCAAGACCTGACCTACGTGTCCGCGATGCCCAACTGCCACTTTCCCGCTGATCCGATGCGCCACTACGCCGCCGACATCGGTTTCGTGACTGCCGCCGCCGCGCCCGCCAACGCCGGCTTTCCCTCCGTTCGGAGTCTGGCGCCGCCGGTCGTCTTCGGACAGCAGCGCCGACCCAATCCCACCGTCGCTGCGCAGAAAGTGAGACGATGAAGCTACCTCGCGTAACGGGTCCTAATGGCCAAGCCAACGCCTCTACGGATGCCTTTCAGTGCCGCTTGCCGGCCGGCTCTGAGGGTTCGTCTGTGGATCAGGAGATGGCCTCTCAACAACAGCGGGCGCAGCCTCATGCGCCTCCTCCCGTGATGGCAGCAGCTGTGGACGAGTCTGGGCAGCAGGCGGCGGCCGACGAGGCGACGACGCGCTGCTCGCTGGGCGACATCTCGCTTGCCTCCGACCCCAACACCTCCTCCTCCTCGGACGACAACGGCAACCGAATCGGCGGCTACAACCTCCGACCCAGGAGGTCGCGTCTTCTGAAGCGCTCCCGAGACATCGACGGCCCCTACCCCATGGGCGAAGACGGCACGGCGGTGGCGGAAACCGCAACCTTTGACGCGCAGCGAGGAGAGTCGACGATGCTGGAAGCGTCGTCGTCGTCGGCGCCGCAGCAGCAAGGCCTGGGAGCCGGTCGACGGGCGCTGACAGTGCCGCCGAAGGCGCCCAAACGGCCGCGCACCTCGACGCGCGTCCGCAAGCTCAACAGCCACCAACAGCAGTTCAACGTCTGCTGCTGACACAGAGAGATCCCATGTTTGTACAAGGTGTGGTGCTGCTGTGTTGGACAGGCTAGTGTTTTGTGTGTTCGGTTCGCGTGCTCGCGTCGTGATTTCCCTCTTGGTTCGATGGTTTTGCTGTGAACGGTCGGCTTCGTTGTCTGCCATGCTTTCCACCTACATACATACGTACACTGGCGTTTGTTTTTTTTGGTAGCTGAAAAATATTCCCTTCTGCGTTTTCCTCGTAAGCCACAAAGTGCTGGTGGTCGTTACTCCTGTTCTGCCGTTGGAATACCGTACACACACTGTTGTTAGGTAACAGCACCTCGGTTTTACTAAGGTTCTGGTTGATAGCGGTGTCTGGCAGGCACTGTGACACAGAATTTGATCATGAATGCTAGGGGAACGCGCTTGTGCGCCCGTAGTATGTTGTAGGTATGTACCTCTCCAGTACGATGTCCGTGCGTGCGTACCTACCGAAGCGAACAACCGGCGTCAATCTCACAAAACGGCAACTGACGGAAGCACAACTCGCACCATCAACAGAACAAAACACCAGAACCTGCGGACGACTGCAACACTGCTGCTAAAGCGTATAAGCGAGTGCACATTTTGTAGCCTGAGTATCTCAGCTGCAACTGGAACTACTGTCGGTGGCGGTGTCGTCTTCGTCATAGTCTTCTTGGAAGTCTTGCAGCAGATGGTCGAGGCTGAGTATGACCTGGGAGAAACTGGGACGATCCCGCGCTTCCTTTGCCCAGCAGGCGCTCATGATCTCGTAGACCGACTCTGCACGGAATTTCACATGTACACATAAGGCTCACTGAGCCACTCAGCTTCCCAAGCTACTCGTTCAGGCAGGCAGGCAGTACTCAAGTAAGACAGAAAGGAGAGTATGTTCTAAGCGTGGAGCATGTAAAATCTAGTGCGCACCAGAGCAGTGGCGGGGTTTGTCCATGCGCCCGCCGCCGTCCACAAACTGCTTGACACACTCAGCTCTGATGTTGGGGTAGGGGCTGGCGCCCAGGGTCACGATCTCCCACAGAAGCACGCCGTAGGACCAGCTGAAACGGTCGACGACAAACGCGTCCATATTTGCGCTTTCTGACTCCAGACTCCACTTTGCGTGGATTGATATTTCCATTGAGCTATGTACAAGTGGCCGCGGCTTACACGTCGCTCATGGTCGTGTAGGTGTCTTGGGCCACGGATTCTGGGGCCATCCACTTGACGGGAAGGCAGCCGTCGACGCTTCTCCTTCGATAGTAGTCTTCATCTGCGCCCAGTGGGCGGGCCAGGCCGAAGTCCGTGATCTTCAGCGTCATGTCGCCGGCCACCAGCACGTTGCGCGCCGCCAGGTCGCGGTGCACGATCTGCCAAAGGAAATCCACCATCGAATATGTCACAGTTTATAGTCGCTGTTACCGTAGGCGTATACCCTTCTCGAGGTGATATGCTCCATACCGCAGGCCACCTGGCGAGCGAACGTGACCAGGTCGCGCTGACTCCGAATCAGTGGCGCGTCAGAGTCGGCCAGTTGGAGCTTGTCGCGCTGCTGGAGGCGCGCGTTGCGCTGCTGCAGCAGCCGCTGCGGCATCAGGTAGCCTGCAACGGAGGAACCGACCAAACATACTCATTGCGCATCACATTCTGGAAGCATAGTAGTAAGCGCACGCGCCCACCCGACGAGAAGGAGGTCCGGGCGCCGGTCACCATTGCTAGGCCATTGTCGACGCTCGCGCTGCAAAACGCTGCGAACTTGTATTATGGCGCCGACGATCTCCATTGCGTAGGAGCACCCCGAAGAAACTCGCATTTACGCCATACTTCACAGTTCACAGGATCATTTTTGAAGTGTGCCTCTCGCCAATTCTCACTCTAGATCTAGCGACCGAAACTCAGCTAACGTTAGCTTGATGGTATGTAAGCTGATGTCCTGTGTGCCACGTGTTCTATTACAGTACCCAACTCACCCGTTTCTATTCTCAACCTCGTCTTCCAAATCGGCGCCGCCGTCGCCTTCTTCGTCCGAGGATGGGCCCAGGCTGTCTGAGGAGAAGGAGCAGGCGGGAGAGCGTCCTCGCTGGGCCATTCGACGCAGGAAGTCGCGCAGATTCCCCCGCTCGCACAGCTCCGTCACGATCTTGAACTCGGGACCCAGGACGCAGCAGTAGGCGCGAACGACGTTAGGGTGGTCGCCTATATAGGCAGAGGGCTGCGATCTTGGTGACCGTAGTGTAGCGATTGACCGCAAACACTGACAGCGACTGTGGACGATGAGCTCTCGGAGTAGGTCGCGAACGGCATTGAGGCGCTGGTTGGGTTCCTCTTCTCCAATGGGACCCTGTTTCTCCACCGCTTTGATCATCTTGACGGCGCTGCAAAGCACTAACAATATTTAGCTGCATTAGATGTAGTAACTCGAGTTGTCCTACCTACCACCTACCAGATGGACATATTCTGTGGTGTGGATTCACAGCACAAGCAGCATATGCCAACTTGAAGAAATTTTGGTTTTACAACTGGGGACCTATGTACACAGTGCACCGACATACCAAGGAACGTAGTTGTCATCGCTGGCTGTGTCCACTAGTCGGCCCCTGTAGACCACGCCGAAGTAGCCGGACCCCAAAATCTCCTTCTCGTCTACCTCCAGTCTGCAATAAACTTCGTATAGTAACTCTGCGTTACAGTAAACGAAGCGGCATGTGCTAACCTCTTTCCCAAGTTGGGCGCCAGGAGCGCGTCCGGCAGGTTGTCGATGGCTTCCACGCTGATGTCGAACTCGTGGGCGGCTCTAGACGCCCCGTAGAGCAACAGCCTCGTGTAGTCTGAACGTGAAGAGAGACTCGGCTTACACATAAACGGCCACTGCGAAGAAGATCCTCGCGTACCGGTGAGCGAGCGGGGCGGGAAGACGGTGGAACGTCGGACCGACTTCTTGACAACGTCCACGTCGCAGGCGAAGGGCGCCAACTCAGAGTTGGCGCCTACGTAAGAACCGTCGCCGCCGCCCGACTGCCTGACGGCCAGCCGGACGTGCTCGCGAATCGACGTGACTCGCGCCAGCTTTAGACTGAAGGGACGAAAGGGTACTTGCTAACCGCTAGCAGTTGTTGCGAAAGCGCGCACCGTTCGAAGCCCAAGTAGCAGAGCATCAGCAGAGCAACCAAGATAGCCATCAGAAGGCAGAGAGCAACAGCAGAGTGCACGGAAAGATGGCCGTCTTTCGGGAACGGCGAGGTCGGCGGCCCTGAAACAGATCACATAGCTACTAACTGAGTAGGAACATTCGGTGGCTGCTCACTACTCACTCTCGACGACTGTGAGTCTGGTCAGGCTAGCTGTCGTTCCTTCGACGTTGGCGGCCAAGCAGTAGTAGTTGCCGCTGTCCGACGTCGACGCGTTCAGCAGCGTCACAGAGAAGGGCGTGGTGGAGACGGCCGTGAAGTTCTTCCACTCGAGCCGACTCCGAGCGTGGTGGAAGACGGCGTTCTGCACATGGAAGCAAGCCTATGTATAGCAATGTAAGGTTGTCCACCCGAACGAACGCCGAACCTCGACGCTCTGCAGGTCGACTGCTGCAGCTGCGCTGCCGTTGCGCGACTCGCCCACGCTTCGAAGCCACTGGACCGTTGGTGTCATATACGAGTAGACGTGGCACACCAGCGTCACGTCATCCCCTGCAAGGATCGAGGCAGTTCCACACGCTACATACGATCACACATTATACCCAGATCCCCACCAACGAAAGCCGTGACATTCTCGGTCGTGTGGACAATCGGTTGCGACCGCGAGATCGCCACCACTCGGGCGTTGTATTCGCGCTTGGCGTAGCCCAATCGGTTGCTGGCTAGGCACGTGTAACGACCCGCCTCCTCCATGCGCGGATTCTTCACCAGAATCACGTGCTTGTTAGGCGGCTCATACGAAAGCTGGAAACGTATCACGAAAATAAATTCAAACCCTTCCTGACGTGATACCTACTGCAGAAACTCCAGGCAAAACGATTTGAACGCTTCGGCTCACCTGAAATCGAGAGTCGTAGCCGACGACGACTTCTCCCCCGTTGAAGAACCAGTGAACGTCGGGTGTCGGCCAGCCAGCAACACGACAGACGAATTCAAACGACTGTCCAACTGGCACCGCTGCGAAGTTGGACTCATTCCGATGACTGCGCAAAAGTACTGGCCTCGTCTCGTTCCGCCGAGCTGTAGAAGAAGGAAGCCATGTGGATTACTCCGCAGAAAGATTGTCACCCAACATGGAAGGAACAAACTGGGTAAGGCTTCACTAATTCTCTCAACGGCAGACGAATTCGCCTGATTCACTAATAGCGCCGCAACAAAGATAAAGACCACCATTTTGAAGCATTCATCTATCCTTTTCCAGCTAAATTACACAGTTGACGGCCGATAAGCAACCGTGGCGACGATCTATGGAAGACTTACATGTACGTAACGCATCGTTTCGCCACCAAGAACGAACACAATTTGATCGTTTGAATTTGAAATAGGCCACGCCCTTCAGCTACGGTAGTTCACACTGAGCAATTCAAACGTTCGAATAGCACACGAGGTGCTCAAATAGTCGGACCCAGTTTTTCGTGCGTTGTATTTCCAGTGTGTGATGATGGGTGACTTGCCTAAGCAAACTTCGTGCAATTTTCACAGGCACATCATACCCTATACGTACGACTCGGACAGCGTGAGCAGAGTACGACACAATTGCTAAAATACAATGGAAAGGAACCGTCAGCCGCTTGCTTTGCACATGACGAGCAACGATTCACAGATCGCACGACACGAGAACTAAATTACAACATGATGCGAAGCTAGCTAGCGTCCTAGCCACGGATTACCAGTAACACAATCTCGAAAGGCGGGCGAATCTCATCTGTAGGGCTCGGGATGGAGCGAAAACGTGTGCGTGAGGGCCGCGTGCCGACTCGGCGAGGAGGCTTCCGCCGAGCCCGAAGCCGGCACCGAGTAGAGGACTTCGGGGTTAGAGAGGGTCCGCTGCCGCTGCTGGCCTATGCGCCACATGAAGGTGGGAGGGAGGTCCCCCGGCCAGAGGGCCGGCTCGTGGGACAGTCTGGGCAGGTAGAGTCCGTAGCGACCCGAAGGACCGTAGCGCTCCATGCCCCCTTCCTCGAGATCGTCCGCCTCGTCGTCCGCGCCCGAGGCGTCCTCCTCCGTGGGCGACGGCTGCGGCCCGCGTTGCGCCGCCGCCTCAGCCGAGAAGGCGGCCGCGGCAGCCGCCGCCGGCTCGGTCGCCGTCGGGCGGGTCCTGGGCCTTCGCTGAGTCGACTTCTTCTTCGTCGCCTGCGGGGAGGGCGACGATCCGATGACGCAGGGGCCTCGGACGAAGATGGAGAGGAGGACGGGAAGGAAGACGAGTCCGTGTATGGCACCCAGCAGGATGACGAGGAAGACGGTCTTGAAGAAGGTGACGATCATGTAGGCGTCCACGTTGGCCAGCACCGACACGCCGATGATGGTGGAGAGGGCGCCCTGCAGAATGGGCCAACCCAAAGCCCCGAGCGACATGCGCGCCCGCTCCGTCGCCTCCTTCTCGTCGCAGATCACGTAGCCGTACGTCACGTGCTGCAAGGAATGAGACTTCAGCAGGCTAATCTGACAACGGCGATACTGTAAGAACAGCTCACGGCGGAGAAGTCGACGGCGAAGCCGATGGACATGATGATCGTGATCATGGAGATCGCGTCCAGGTTCACCTGCGATCAGAAAGAAATAGAAAACAAGATTAGTAGACGGGGGCAGAGCCCCTCGGGGCACTCCTCCCCTCTTTCAGAAGAATTTTGGGAGTTGAATCATGCTGCCTATTGACCAACTATGTAGACATCTCAGTGAGGCTTAGTGGCCACTCTGATCGCAAAATTAATAGCAAATTCGGAATTGTGACCCTCCAATACCCCATATTTGACATACAACACATCCAGCTTCAGCTGAACTGCCACAACCAGGTTTTCCACTTGAGGGCATGTATGGTGGCAAGGAAATTCTTCAAAAAATGGTCCCACACATCTCAAAACGAACAGACAACGTCAAATTCGTTATCAGCATCCCCGAAAAGCTGGAATCGAGTACTTACACGGCATGTGACCGGGAAAAATCGGCAGCAAAAATTTTGAATTCAAATTTTCCGCCAAAATACGCGTCGGGCGAAAAAAGTGATTATAACAAAAACAACGTGTCTTTTGATGCTCTATCACGTGAAAGTCCAACTGACACCGAAATATCTCAACTGACCCCACTTTGCACTGAAACACCGAAAATTTGTTGAAAAAATTGAAATTTCGCCCAAAAAATAGCCCTGCCCAAATCTGGGCTTCTGCCACAGTGAAGACATTTATAGGTGCCACAAACTCGCCAAACATCAGCAAAATCGATCAGCACAGCAAGAAATGGGAAACGCTAGACTTTTGAATTTCGACCTAAAAATCGCTTTTTTAAATTTCATCCCCAATTCGGCCATTTGGAGAGAAACGACCTACTACAGAGTTAAAGAGCTCGTCGAGCCCTATCAAATGGTGTTTACCCGGTCTCGATACGACTGCACTATCAAAAGTTACACCTGCCCGAAGTTTTACCCGGAAACCCAGGACTCAACTTTGGGGTGAATTTCCCGCCGGGTCTCGCTTCTTAGCCCACTATATAAAACGATTCCGGGTAGAGCTATCCAAGTTGTTGTCTCACGTCAACTATCTTACATCTGCATTCGAAAGCAAAAAAATTACAAGCGGGACTCTGAACCCTATTTTTGGGTCGAAAAACCCGGTTTTTGCTACCCGGCCCGGGCAGGCCCGGACCCAGCCCGACGAAACCACGCGATTCGGGTAGCCCAATGTCTTTTACATATATGGCCCAAAGCTCGTCTCGCTTCGTTCTACCGGAACACTATTCTAAGCGTCCAAAGTTCGCCGGAGGTAAAAAAATCGGGTTTTGGCAACTTGCCAAAAATCGGGTCCCGGACGGAAGTCGACACCTTCGATCCACCCTGCGCCTTCCAGAGACCTATCGAATAAAAAAATTTCGCCCCGATCGGCCAACTCTAGCCCGACTTATGAGCGTTCCAATTTACACAGAATCCGCACCATCACTATAGCACTCCTCCCTTTTGGAGGGGAGGTGTGCCAAAAATGATGTATTCTACGAGTACATATGTACCATCTCAGGTAACGGAAAGCTACCGTAGCTTCACCACAACCAAAGCCAATGTAGCAGCACAACAGTATAGTGCAGCTCACATACCCCCCAGAGCGTCATGTAGCCGACGACGCCGACGTCGATGGAGGCAATGGCCAGGGCCACCCAGAGGGCGCACACCGGCTGTGGAATGAGCAGCAGGGCGATGACGAGCATGCAGGAGAGGGCGATGCCGATGTTCTGCAGAGTGTTGGGCAGGATCAGCTTGTACTGGTCGGCGAACAGCCAGATGGGGTAGAAGGTGGTGATGTTGTAGCGCGGGTAGCGAGAGGCCACCTCGCGCAGAGTGTCCACCGTCGAGCGCTGGTCGGTCGTCTTCCTACAAAGAATAGCCAGGGAGACATCTATGCCAACAATCCCCTTCCAGATGCCGGTCAATTGGAGAATTATCGATGTAGCCATGTAGGGTAGAGTATGTATGGTTCTTGTTTATTGTTAATACTCAGCTACTCAATGGACCTCCACCTGAACTCCTTCAGTCCTACGAAGAGTCGGAAGGCGGTGATCTTCGTTCGATTCACGGGGTCGTCCCACACAACGTCCTCCGTCCATGTTTCGAAGGTGTTCTGACTGAAGAAGTGTCTTGTCAAGCCGTAGAAGTCGTTGTTGAGCTCGAAGGCTGCAACAATGGATCAGTGGCAGCATAAAATCCGCATCAAACAAGAAACCAAAGCTATGCCACCTTCAGGCAGGTCCTCGTCGACGTATCTCTCGAGCTCCTTCAGCCAGAAGACGACGCCGTCGTCGCCGATGGTGTGCTTGGTGTTGGCCAGAGCCGAGACGGCACCGTTGATCTTCTCGCGCTCCTCCTTCGAGGCGATGTCTTCTGGCAAGTTGTTGAACACTACCTGAAGCAAGGTACGTATTGTCTTCTTTCACCAGGAGCGTAGCCAGGATTGGCAACTGGGAGAGGCAAAAAAATTATATTGGCAGCACAAATTTTTGCTGTTTTTATGCTAATACGCACAAATGCCGCAGGCCGAAATTTTGCAATTTGTGGTGTTACAGGCACAATTTCCACTATTTTTAGCGCCGCAGGCAAATTGGCCGGCATGGTTATTTGGGGGGGAACAAGGGGATTTGGCCCCGAGGGCCCTGCCCTGGCTACGCCACCGTGTTTCACTAATCGCTCGCGCAGGACGAAGTAGAAGCGCCGACGGTTACCATCATCGCGCTTTTGTATGTACCTGCGCCTGGACGCCGTATGCCCAGAAGTAGTTCTCCAGGCGGTTGTAGTGCGGTATGGCATAGGAGTCCCTAACCAACAGGTTGATGGGCTCCAGGCCCTCCCTGAGCTGGCGACAGCCGTAGAACGCCCCGAGGAAGGTACAGCACCAGCCAGAGTACCACCACTCCGCGGACGACGGGCTGCATGAGCACCCGGCGCGTACCTACGAAGGAAAACTCTACTTCCATTAGTGGAAAATTCAACCACTCGGCAAGCACCCATACCAATCCTTGAAGAGGCGGCTCATGAGTGGCACGGCGAAGTTCTCGCTGGCCTTGCGCGGATCGGGATTCGGCCTGCAGCCCAGATTGAACAGGGCAGAGAGGGAAACCGGGCCGTCCGGACAGCTCTAAAGAAGCAGGGAAACGAAACTTCAATCGAGTTATGTATGAAAGGGCGTCTACATAGAAGCGTATGATGGTGAAGCGAGTTGCTCGCTCGATGTGGCTGACAACAAATCTAGCCAGTAGAACAGAACAAAGTCCTCCCCTCCTCACCAGTTCTTGGCGGGCGGCGGTACGGTGACGGCGAAGGATGCGAGGCAATGGCGGCTCTTCTCCTCCAGTCTGGCCTGCAGCACCAGGAGGCCGGTGAAGAAGGTCAGCTGGTAGAGGAAGGTGATGACGATCGCGACGCAGGTGTAGACGCAGAAGCTCTGCACGGCAGGGATGGAG
>JASAMZ010010917.1:0-34917 GCA_030248115.1 Linhomoeus sp. GSCO2_2
TTACACTAGTGGAATATCGTTTAATACTCTTGCTTTTACATGCTTCACACCAGGAACATATTCATCTTTCTGCCTTTAGGCACTTTTACATGAAATTTCATATATTTCCATTTCAGTCCCTCCACATCTAAACCAGGACAAAATTCCACAATTCCCACCGCATTTCGCACAATTTGGAATTTGCAATCGCACGAAAACGACACCTTGTCAGAAGACAGAGAAAAATATTACGAAGCCGCCAAAGGACTGTCTGGATTGCTCAAAATCAAAGGATATTTCGAAGAGAAATTTCCACGTGAATTTTGCGAAAATCCCGAAATTTTGATCACTGAAATCGTGCGGGTTTTGACGGGATTAATACTGAGATTGATTTGCAACGCGCACTCTATCACTGCGCCCAGAGAAGAAAAGGAAATTGGCGTAAAATTCGTGAAAAATGGCGCAAATTATGCCGAAAATTGCGACGGCGACGACAAAATCGCCTCGGGCGTTTTCCCCACCGTTAGCCTGTTGAATCATTCCTGTGTGCCGAATGTGTTTTCGAGGTACGATTTTATGGCAAATTTTGAGTTGTTTTGTAAATTGTGTGGCTTGCTATAGTAAAATTTGTCTATCACTAGGATTTGACACCAAAATTATTTTTGCTGCCGCGAACATCGGCTGCATATTTATTGTTGCGGTGTAGCCGATACATTCCAGTGTAATTTGTCAAAATTCCAAACTTTTTTAGTTTCATGAAGTCAGAAAACGGGCCGCCGACCGTTGTGGTGCGAGCGACGCAAAATATCAATCGTGGGGAGGAAATTCTGAACTGTTACGGGCCGCAATTTGGCAGGATGCCAAGAGAGGCGAGACGGGTGAGAAAATTCTTTTGGAATATTTTTGGAAGATTGCATAACCAGGCAAGTCGTCCGGGGGACGCAGTATACTCCACAAATTTGAACTCCTATCCACGGGGACTCCTCTGCTGTTGTGGCCTCCTGGCACCCCCAATCGCAAAAGCAAGGCTGAATTCGTGATCTACATCCCAAAATACCCCAGAATCGACAAACAACACACCTAGCTTCCTATGGACTCCGGGAACTGAAATTCTGCGCTTGGGGTACGGTAGAATACAAATTCGTCGTAGGTAGGTTCAAACATCATCTAAACACTGAACGGATGCCAAATTCGTAATCAGCAACCCCGAAAACCCCGACATCGAGTATAATATTGGCAAAGTCGACCCGACGCCCAAAATTCAAATGGACGCGGCAGGGTTACTGTACCTCTGCAATCTGGACCAGATTTCAACGTAGAATCGTTTAGAACCACTTTTGGAACGATCCGGCAACGCATTCGGGCGCTACAGACGTCGAAACGCGAAAATCGCAATTTTCGACCTCGGAGTCGAAAAAGTTGCGGGAAAATAACTTTTTTGTGTTTCAACCGATTTTCTCCGTTCATGGCTCATTCGATAGAGGACATCTGGGAAGGAGCACCAAAGGCGGTCTCGCCGCTCTAGCTGCTACCTAGCTCGCACAGCAACCCGTCAAAGTCGGAAAATAGAGAAAAATGGCGAATTTTTCAAATTTGGCGCCAAAATGGGTCCCGCAGCGATCCAATTCTTTTTTTTCGTGTTTGGCACTATCGAGGGCTACAACATATCCAAAGATAGTGTATACCATTATATGCAACTTTTTTGAGTTCTACCTTGCCTAATGCGTTTTTCAGTACTTTGAAAAAATAAATTTTTGAATTTCCCGCCAATGGGGTCCCGGAGCGTGACCCCATATGTCGTGCAGGTTGCCCACCCACTAGGCCTACCCAACGCAAAAGACCGTTTGCAAATCGGCCGCTGCACACGCGAACGCCGTCGACTCAAAGTTTCTGCGTTTCGCGCACAAACGCTATATACTCCACACTTTTTGTGGAGTATAACAAGCTGTGGGTGTAAAAAGTTCAACCTATACTTTGTGTCCGTCAAATTTTGGTGAACGGTATAGTGAACTTTGTGCGCATCGTTAGCCGCATCTGGAGAAAGTGTCTTGAGAACGTGTACCTTAATGCCAAGTGCAGCTATCCCCACGATACGCTTGTCTGTACAGCTGATCTAAAGCTCAGTGATATCGCCGCGTTCGCTATATGTTATCGGCATGATACGACGCCGTTTATCTGGTGTTTCCTACCCGTGTGAAAACGTCACATCCAACAAAAAACTTGCGAAAAGTTTTGGTGCGGTCGTTCTTTGTCAGGAATTCCTCTTTGCGTACGCTCTTTCTATTCTACGTTCACATTCATCAATCAACAAAAGTTTTGGCTCACGAAATTTTGACATTTCTTTTAAATTTTGAACATTTCTATCAAATTTTGTATTTGCAAAAAATACCTTTTATGTTACTAATTTTCCGTAGTCTCTGCCCTTAAATGTTCTGAAGAAATTTTGCCGCTAGCCCATCAGATGAAAATGTCGACTTCAACATTTTTTAAATGTTTAATTCTAAATTTCTCAAAATTGCAATTTATCTGTTAAAGTAACTCACCGAATTGCCCAACTCACCGTGAGTTGCGGTGAGTTGCGGTGAGTTGGTGCAAAACGGACTAGTTTTGACCATTTTGACTAGTCCGTCAAAAAAACGGACTAGTCTAAATGTATTTTGGACTAGTTCGTTTTTTCTAATTTTTGGTGTCCCCTTTTGGAGCACTCCAAATTGCCACCTGAAATGGCAAAATTACCTGTCCATGTGAAATTGACGAACTAGTTCATCAATTTTGGCGAACTAGTCCATCAATTTTTGGTGAACTAGTCCGTCAACACTAACATGGTGCTCACGTTTCTCCATTTGGTGATATCTGTGTGGAGGGTATTGTGTGTAACATCTGGACACTAACTCTGTTTTGAGCGAACTAGTCCGTCAAATCCAGCGAACTAGTCCGTCAAATTCGTTGTTGTGTCCATTGAAGTTTGCGACGGACCCCAAAAATAGCATTTCGACTGGTGAAAAACAGGTGGCGGATTAGTCCAAATGACACAGTCGCGCAGACAGACTAAACCAAATGGCAAGCCGATCACTGAACGGACTAGTCAAAACGAGATTTTTGGCCCAAAAATGTTCAAGAGTAGTCCAAAAAGCACCCAACTCACCGCAACTCACCGCAACTCACGGTGAGTTGGCCCGCCCATATATGGGCGGTGAGTTACTTTAACAGTTACTAGCCGTTCCTTCCTGTTGCAGAAGAATTTCTGTGATCTGAATAGCATGGAATGTAGTCGTCAATGGCCGTAATGTCCCGTTGCATGATGTGTCCTGTTCAAGGTCTATCCGTTGCAATGTCTCTCTTGTTGCAAGACCTATCCTGCTGCAAGGTCTGTCCTGCTGAAAGATCTGTCCTGTTGCAAAATGTGTGCTGTTGTAGAAGGTCTGTCATGTTGCGACCCAACGGTGCTGGTCGCCTCGCGCGACCATCATGTTGCCACGTCTGTCCTGTTGCAAGATCTGTCCTGTTGCAAGATTTGTCCTGTTGTAAGATCTGTCCTGTTGCAAGATCTGTCCTGTTGCAGGGTCTGTCCTGTTGCAAGATCTGTCCTGTTGCAAGATTTGTCTTGTTGTAAGATCTGTCCTGTTGCAAGATCTGTCCTGTTGCAGGGTCTGTCCTGTTGCAAGATCTGTCCTGTTGCAAAATCTGTCCTGTTGCAAGGTCTGTCCTGTTGCAAGATCTATCCTGTTGCAACATTTGTCCTGTTGCAAGATCTGTCCTGTTGCAAGATTTGTCCTGTTGCAAAATCTGTCCTGTTGCAAGGTCTGTCCTGCTGCAAGGTCTGTCCTGTTGCAAGATCTATCCTGTTGCAAGATTTGTCCTGTTGCAAGGTCTGTCCTCTTGCAAGATACGTCCTGTTGCAAGATTTGTCCTGTTGCATGATCCGTCCTGTTCAAGGTCTGTCCGTTGCAAGGTCTGTCCTGTTGTGAGCCAACGGCGCTGGTCGCCTCGCACGCGCGCCGCAACGTCCGTCCTGTTCTTTGTCAAGGTCTGACCTGTTGCAAGATTTTTCCTGTTGAAAGGTCTGTCCTATTGCAGGGTATGTCCTGTTGCAAGGCCTGTCCTGTTGCAAGGTCTCTCCTGTTGCAAGGTCTGCCCTGTTGAAAGATCTGTCCTGTTGAAAGATCTGTCCTGTTGCAAGATGTGTCCTGTTGCAGAATGTCTGTCGTGTTGCGACCCAACGGTGCTGGTCACCTCGCGCGACAATCCTGTTGCCACGTCTGTCCTGTTGCAAGATCTGTCCTGTTGCAAGATTTGCCCTGTTGTAAGATCTGTCCTGTTGCAAGATCTGTCCTGTTGCAGGGTCTGTCCTGTTGCAAGATTTGTCCTGTTGCAAGATCTGTCCTGTTGCAAGATTTGTCCTGTTGCAAGATCTGTCCTGTTGCAAAGTCTGTCCTGTTGCAAGATTTGTCCTGTTGCAAAATCTGTCCTTTTGCAAGGTCTGTCCTGTTGCACGATCTGTCCTGTTGCAAGATGTGTCCCGTTGCAAAATCTGTCCTGTTGCAGAAGGTCTGTCCTGTTGCGACCCAATGGCGCTGGTCGCCCCTGTTGCAGGGTCTGTCCTGTTGCAAAATTTGTCCTGTTGCAAGATCTGTCCTGTTGCAAGATTTGTCCTGTTGCAAAATCTGTCCTGTTGCAAGATCTGTCCTGTTGCATAATTTGTCCTTTTGCAAGATCTGTCCTGTTGCAAGATCTGTCCTGTTGCAAGATCTGTCCTGTTGCAAAATTTGTCCTGTTGCAAAATCTGTCCTGTTGCAAGATCTGTCCTGTTGCAAGGTCTGTCCTCTTGCAAGATATGTCCTGTTGCAAGATTTGTCCTGTTGCATGATCCGTCCTGTTCAAGGTCTGTCCGTTGCAAGGTCTGTCCTGTTGTGAGCCAACGGCGCTGGTCGCCTCGCACGCGCGCCGCAACGTCCGTCCTGTTCTTTGTCAAGGTCTGACCTGTTGCAAGATTTTTCCTGTTGAAAGGTCTGTCCTATTGCAGGGTATGTCCTGTTGCAAGGCCTGTCCTGTTGCAAGGTCTCTCCTGTTGCAAGGTCTGCCCTGTTGAAAGATCTGTCCTGTTGAAAGATCTGTCCTGTTGCAAGATGTGTCCTGTTGCAGAAGGTCTGTCGTGTTGCGACCCAACGGTGCTGGTCACCTCGCGCGACAATCCTGTTGCCACGTCTGTCCTGTTGCAAGATCTGTCCTGTTGCAAGATTTGCCCTGTTGTAAGATCTGTCCTGTTGCAAGATCTGTCCTGTTGCAGGGTCTGTCCTGTTGCAAGATTTGTCCTGTTGCAAGATCTGTCCTGTTGCAAGATTTGTCCTGTTGCAAGATCTGTCCTGTTGCAAAGTCTGTCCTGTTGCAAGATTTGTCCTGTTGCAAGATTTGTCCTGTTGCAAAATCTGTCCTTTTGCAAGGTCTGTCCTGTTGCACGATCTGTCCTGTTGCAAGATGTGTCCCGTTGCAAAATCTGTCCTGTTGCAGAAGGTCTGTCCTGTTGCGACCCAATGGCGCTGGTCGCCCCTGTTGCAGGGTCTGTCCTGTTGCAAAATTTGTCCTGTTGCAAGATCTGTCCTGTTGCAAGATTTGTCCTGTTGCAAAATCTGTCCTGTTGCAAGATCTGTCCTGTTGCAAAATTTGTCCTGTTGCAAGATCTGTCCTGTTGCAAGATCTGTCCTGTTGCAAGATCTGTCCTGTTGCAAAATTTGTCCTGTTGCAAAATCTGTCCTGTTGCAAGATCTGTCCTGTTGCAAAATTTGTCCTGTTGCAAGATCTGTCCTGATGCACGATCTGTCCTGATGCAAGATCTGTCCTGTTGCAGGGTCTGTCCTGTTGCAAAATTAGTGCTGTTGCAAGATCTGTCCTGTTGCAAGATCTGTCCTGTTGCAAAATTTGTCCTGTTGCAAAATCTGTCCTGTTGCAAGATCTGTCCTGTTGCAAAATTTGTCCTGTTGCAAGATCTGTCCTGTTGCAAGATCTGTCCTGTTGCAAGATCTGTCCTGTTGCAAAATTTGTCCTGTTGCAAGATCTGTCCTGTTGCAAGATCTGTCCTGTTGCAAGATCTGTCCTGTTGCAAAATTTGTCCTGTTGCAAAATCTGTCCTGTTGCAAGATCTGTCCTGATGCACGATCTGTCCTGATGCAAGATCTGTCCTGTTGCAGGGTCTGTCCTGTTGCAAGATCTGTCCTGTTGCAAAATCTGTCCTGTTGCAAGATTTGTCCTGTTGCAAGATCTGTCCTGTTGCAAAATCTGTCCTGTTGCAAGGTCTGTCCTGTTGCACGATCTGTCCTGTTGCAAGATGTGTCATGTTGCAAGATTTGTCCTGTTGCAAAGGTTTGTCCTGTTGCGAGCCAACGGCGCTGGTCGCCTCGCGCGACGATCCTGTTGCAACGTCTGTACTGTTGCAGCGTCCTGTTGCAGAAAGTCTGTCCTGTTGCAAGGTAATGGCGCTGACTGCCTCGCGAACGCGCCGTACAAAGCGGCGCGCAAAACAAATGCTAGAGAGCGGGCCGATTGACCTGTTGCAAGATCTGTCCTGTTGCAAGCGAAATAGTCGCTGAAGCGGCTTGAATTGCCTGCGCGAGCATTGTCGTACTGTTCGGCTCTGTTGCAATTGCACATTGCAAGGTTCTCTGCTGTACCGCGCACTGCCGCACTGTTTGCTTTTGCAAGGCTCTGGTACAGTGCATTGCCGTACTGTTCAGGCAAAGCCTGCGTTGAAGGCAGGCAGCAACAGGCGACGCTGGCCGTGCAGCGATTGATTCTCCGCGGTCGATCGATCGAAGCGAGGGAGCTTCTCTGCGGGACGCCGCTGGCGTCCTGCTGGCTTCCTAGCGCGCGCGTGCTGAAGCGTCGCGTGGCGAAGTGCTAGCGAGGCAATCGCATGCTGAAGCGTCGCGTGGCGAAGTGCTAGCGAGGCAAGCGTTTCAGACGGACACTACACCTAGCTAGCTTAGTAATGTAGATTGAAGCTGTAAAACAGTGTCACAAATTCTTATTGGCATATGGCCTTACCATTTCTGCATTCACATTCCTCAATAATTGACGTTCTATTTTTGTCATATTATGGAGTTCGGAAAGTATTCGCGTATTTCTATCAAATTTCACATTTGCAAAAATATTCTTTTGTGTTACAAATTATCCGTTGTCTATGCTCTTTCCATTTCTGAAGAAATTTTGCCGCTAGTCCATCAGACGAAAATGTCGATTTTGACATTTTTTATTTTTTAATTCTAAATATCTCGAAATTGCGATTTATTAGAACTGCAATACGATGTCAAATATTCTTGTCGACATGCGGCCTTACCATTTCTGCGTTCACATTCGTCAATAAATGACGTTGTATTTTAGTCAGTTTATGCAATTTTGACAAATAATTGTGTATTTCTACTAAATTCCACATTCACCAAAAATTTCTTTTGTGTTACAAATCATCCGCGGTCTATGCTCTTTCCATTTCTGAAGAAGTTTCGCCGCTAGCTCATCGGGTGAAAAAGTTGATTTTCGACATTTTTGAATTTCAATTATGAATATCTCGAAAATGCGAAATTAGCAACAGAAACGGACATCAGATCCATACTCAGCGACCTTGACTCTACTTGACCACATACGTCATATATCTTACTTTGGTGGCACGGACGGACACACACACAGACAGACATTGCCATCCGTATATATACACCTCGCCGCGCTGAGGCGCGGCGAAAAAATGTCGAATTCTGTGAAAAGTTCAAAAGGGTGTCAAATTTCTACTCAAATTTTGCAAAAAAAATCGTTCAAATTTTCAAAATACCAAATGTATACTACAGTATTTACACAAAATTTGCCACTCTTTCAGCAATCTCTACTGGAGCAGTACCACTTCGAGTGCGGGTGCCGCGCCTGCAGGGACTCCTGCACGGGCGAATTCGCCCGAATCGAACAAGAAATGTCCGCTCTCAAGTGTGGAAAGTGCGAGGGGCCAATTGTGAACAAGCTAGAAGCGAATTATGCGCCCAAAAATATTAACTCTGGTTGTACTATGGAGTGCTTGGACTGCGGGCTGAAAATGCAAAGTGATGAGTGTTCCACGGAAGCGATTGTAAGTGTTGGGGGTTTGTTATTGTGATGTATCTCTGCGTACCGTAAATCCTCTAATAAGCCCCCCGCCCCCCCCCCCCCAATAATAGCTCCCCCTACATGGAGGTTGTAAAATAGGCGCCAACCAAGATGGGGAGGGGGGGGAGTGGGGGGGGGGGGGGGGTGAGGTGGTGGGTGGAGGAGGAGGGGGGGGGGGCAGCCTAACTTGACGAAATCTAAGTCTACTTAGGCACAACTAAGTGCACTCAAACTTCAGATTCAAGCGGTCACTCGGCTCGAGCAACAGCTCTCAATGGCCAGCGATACTCAAAATTCAACAAATATGGCTCTGAAAGTCGGCGCGAAAGCGAAAATGCTCTCTTCGCTCGGCGATTTGGAAAGCAGACTGTTTCGGCACTCGAAAACCCTGGCTCAAATGAGACACGCCGTTGCTCTCTGCTTAGCGGAGAATGGTGTGTGTGTGTGTGTGTGTGTTTTGACATACTGTATTACATAATAGGGGGAGGGAGGGGGAATAGCCCTATCTATCCCCCTATCTATCGCAAAAATTTTCCACCGTCGACGCTGAGCTGTGAGGTACTTACTTCACTCGCGACGCCTTACTGTTGCCAACTCTGTTTTTGCAGTGGTGCTTTTTACTGTTCATGCGAATTGCCCCAAACTACTAGATTTTGACATTTGGCGGCGTTGTTTTGGCGACTTCTGCCCACGCACCGCCCCCCCCCCCCCCGTATGCCAGGGAACACGTACGACATTTGATGCAGACAACGAATTATTCTAGCATTTCGATTTGAAGTTTTCTTTATTTAGGATATATCGAAGAATCTGTCAACATTTTTGAGCGCAATTTGCCCACTTCTGAAAGACATTTCGGGTCTGCTTCCGTGGAGATGGCGAACGAATTGTCGCAGTGTGCAAATCTATTGTGCAAAATGCGCGAAAATGTTGGTTCAAATGAAGAAATCGATCGCAAAATTTGTGATATCAAAGCGAAACGAGCGGAAATCATGCGTGTTTTCTATGGCGAGCAATGACGTGAGCGATTTCAAGATTGTAATCGGTTGTATTGTCAATTGTTCACGGGTTACGGTAGAATACAATCAGTGGCACAGAGAGAAATACTGAAGTACAAACAGTTAACAAAACACACACAAAATCCACAATCTCCGGTCCAGAATGAATCAAAGCACCCTGTATCACTGTGAGCCGATCTCCGCGCATATTCGATTCAAATTCTGACGTCATGGCAATCTTGTGGCAGTCCGCACAGTAATCTGTCATGTGTACACTTCGCGAGATCTCTTACTCTATACGTGGTGCAAAACCGGCCTTCCATTCGCGTAATAGGGTCCATTCACTCTTTGGATACGGTAGGGCGACTGGGTGGCGTCGATTAGTCGGCCGCTTCGCCACGCGGCATTGTAGTACTGCGTGGAAGCGTCGCTGGACCCCCCGTCGAGCTGCGTGGGCGGGGGAGGGGGAGAGCAGACCATACCCCCCGCCTCCTCGTAGAGTCCCTCCTCCTCCCCCTCCCTTATGGTGGAGTAGAGGGGGAAGTGCCCGCCAGCGGGAGGTAGTAGGTAGGGGGTCGCTGCGGGACCCCCCACAGAGGAGGAGTGGGTGGAGGGCGCCGCAATGCAGTGGGGACTTGGCGCCTTGCCAACTGTTACCGCCGTTGTCAGCAGGGGGTCTTGGGCGGGAACGGCGCTGATTGGCTGACGTTTGTCCCCGATTTGCACTCCACGACAGCCGATTAGAAGGCAAGCGCCGAATAAGACGCTAGCGGCGATGGCAAAGAAGCAGAGAGCGGCTAGCATTCCCTCCGAAAGGCGCGAGCTTTCCTCTTCGAAATCCACAGAGTTTCGCCGGGCTGAAGTTTGACAGGGCTCGCGGCCGCTTTAGGCAAAATTTTAGCACGAACTATGATGTGTATTAAACAGTATACATAAATACACACATGCATGTATAGTATGCATGCACTATGTATGTTTATGTACATTGTATGAAGCTGCAATGTGTGCGCCCTTAGTCGCATACGGTGTACAGACAGCCGAGTTAATCGATTTTGGTATTGTGACTTTTGGAAGCTTCACTGTAATTGCTGCAAATCGGCACAATATTCCCACCTGGACAACCCATCTCGACCACTTGACCCTCCCTCCTAGCAGGGTGCTGGGGGCAATAGGCGAAGGGGTTACAACTCAGCTCGATAGGAATGCACGCTCCCCCTGGACAGGTGAACTCGTTCGCGTGGCAGGGTTCTAAAGAAATTTTTAAATTGAAATGACATTAATTGGTCATAAAAATTGTCAGTTAATTTCTTCACCAACCCGTCACACTCTCGCGAAACACGCTCCAGATCAGTCTGAAGTGGACGGGCCCCTTTTCGAGAGCCTTTGATGAGTCGTTTTTGCTCGGTGATATCCACAAATAGAGACTGCGCCCTTCAGTGGCCGGAACAAGTCTGTAGCCGGATGGCAGCTGGCCGCAAAAGCGTTCGTTCATCTTCTTGCCCTTAATCAGCAGTTAATACGTTAAAGTGACTACCCGATTTTAGGGAGAACCCGAGTACTCGGGAGGGAAGGAGGGAGGACGAGTAGGAGGGAGAGAGGGAGTAATCGTTAAAACTTCTGTTGAAGTACTTATTCAGCATGCAAGTTCGATTTCTGTTAAATTACGGTAGCTGCCCGTGGTGTTCAGCAACCCACGTGAATTGGGTAAAGGGTGTCCGCTTTCATTCCGCAGCGCTCGTTGTTCCCATTGACATTGAAGACGTCCGCTTGGAGCATGATACGGTAGCCCCTCTTGGCCTGAAAATATGGGAGCACATTCAGATTGCAGCCAATCAGCACCAACCTACAAATCTCAAAACTACAGTACGCCCAAACCTTGATCTCTATGGCGCAAGTGCCGATGGGCGACTGAAGCTGCTTCTGTACCTCATCTAGACTATGGTGCGCCTCTCTCCCTTTGGCCCGAGTTATGTTCACAGTTGGGGGTCTCTTCCACTCCAGAATGCCGAAGGGTGTGGTGGTCACAAAGGGTTTGCCGGACGACTGACAGGGCATCGTGACTGGAGATTGTGGTGTATTCTCCATAATTTTGTGGCTATTTGAAAACTTTGCAAAAATATAACCTGTGGGAACCCCTGGAAGGTGAATAGCTTCGGAACCGCTGAGGAGAATGGCGAATACGCAGATAATACTTGTCACAACGGGAGCCATCGCTTTGCCGTCTAAACTTCGATTTATTTAGTCGAGAACTTTGGAGCAATTTTGCCCTGTCCTGCACGCTAGCAGAGCAGGCAATGAAGTGGTGCAATGGCCCGTAAAATAGCGCGCCTAGAAGAACGAGCTGCCAAGGTAGCTGCAGACTGCAAGCGCAAGAGAGCAATCTAACTGATATGGGCGCAGAATTCGCCTTAACTCTTTGTGTGCAGGCGTTAATCCATGGAATTTGGGACGAATTGCGTTGCGAGAGCCTGCGGTACAGTCTTGGCAGTTATAAATCTGTTAGAATGTTAACCCCGATGATGAACAGTACGACTAGAGCATGCGGTCTCGAAAGGGTTAACTTCTAAAGGAAAAAAGCGCGCGTCCCTCAATAAAATGCGGTAGGCGGTCCGGCCGCCCGCAAAACGAGATAAAGACGCCGTTGCTTCGCCGCTTGCGACGGCGACCAACAAATAGTCACCTTTCCTCACGCGCTCCGGATAGCAAACAAGCCGAATTTTTCGGGGGGGGGGTGGGGCGGTCCAAAAAACTCGGCGCCTAAATGGGGCACGAACGCACACCAGGGAGAAAGGAAACGCTTGGATAGGATAGGATAGTGGAATTGAGTTGGCCGGGTAGTGGAGGGGAAGGGAAACCGCTCGATATATCAGGCATCTGTCGGGCAGAAATGATGCATGTTTTTCTGCCGTGGGGGACGGACGCAAGGGCCAGACAACAAGCCCCCCCCACCCCCAAACCCACCCCCTCCCCCCCGCCGCCCCCCCCGACTATTGGGATTGTAGCCATTTGTCACAAATTCGACATGGCGGGGCGAGGCAAGGGCTGAGAAAACAGCTACCACCTACCGCACAGAGAAGGAATATTTTTGGCAGTGGTCTTACAGTTACGTACTGTACAGTTGTCGATCTGGAATGGTCAGAGTAGGAATGGAGGGTGTGGGGGGGGGGGGATGTTAAACAGCTTATAATTTAAGAAAGATCGCAGGTTGCAAGTTGCGATTATTTTTGGTGCCAATAAGTAATCGCAACTCTACTGGCAATATCTGAACACAGTGTAACGCAACGCAATACGCAATCTACCGCCCAAGGCTAGAAGTCAATGCGCACAATAACTGCGCCTAATCTCAGTTCAAGAGCCCATGTTTCACCGTCTCTAGACGTCAATCGTTCATAGGCACTTCACTTGACACGCTAACAAGAGAGCTACATCGCGCGCGCCCTTCAAAATTGCCCGTTCGTGTTGAATTTCAATTTGCGCCAGCCGCGCATGAATGTTTTAGCGGGGCGAGATGGGGCGCCCTAAATTATGGAAGCGCCCCGCGCCGGCCGGCCATAAATTTGTCGCGCCCTCCGCAACATTGGAATAGTCCCACTAATAACGGTGGCGGGACACGCAATAAATTGCGGCAACGCACAACCGATGCGAGCAATAGCGCACGTAGCACACACACAGACAGACGCACGGCCGAACTGCGGCGGCGGCGGCGGCGGCGGGCGGGCGTAAATTCGGCGCGCGCCCCATGGGAGATTTATGCCCGATTTAGAGCCGCGCGCCGGCCCAGCGCCCGTACATTCGCGTATGTGTGTGCGGCGCGCGGAATGCGAGAACGAACGGCGGCGATGGCTGCTGCTGCTGCTGGTACTGAAGGAGGATGGGGGAGTCAGTCGTTTCGGTTATCTGCCCCCCCCCCCCCCCCCCCCCCCTTCAGGCAACGGGGGGGGGGGGAGGGGGCGGCGGCAACAGTTCGGAGCGCCGAACAGCGGCGGTCGTTCGTCTTTTCCTGTCGCGCCGCCGCTGATCGACTACCGCCCTCCCTCCCTCCCAAGGGAGAGAGGGAGGGAGGTTGGGGAGCTCTCATATGTACGTACACACACTCACACTCTCTCTCTGCACAAAGGGTATAGAAGGGGAGTTTTTTGGCCGCCCCACCGCCCAAGAGGCATAAATCTCCCGTGCGCCGGCCGGTTTTTCACCCCGATTTGAAATAGTGGCCGGTTGCCACTCTTGACTCGCTCTTTTCGCTCTGTTGCATCCCCAGTAGAGTAAACAGCTCGCGTTGTAATGTTCGAGAGTAGTAGAGGGTTGCGTGTATACCGCGACACTAACACAAAAGACTGCAGCGATCACTGTACGGAACGGCGACTCGCAAATAGTAATGAGAACCAATTTGTGACTCCGAAACACGCATAACACAATTTCATAAGTGTGGCTGTCTTGTCACCTCACCTAGCAAAGGTATACTGTAGGTTATTATCCGTATTTTCACAGCTTCTCACTCTCTAAGAGCGAACCTGCCGTCGCCTGCTTCGTCGCACCAGCTCTGCGGGAGCCTTGTCCTGGAATAGCGCAAAATTTAATTTCAAATACCGTATGCCTAGTTTCGAAGATAAATTCTGAACTGAGACAATTTTGCGCGCGTCGCAACCGAAGGCGCAAGCTGGCACGAACGGCGATAGTCATTTCTCCAATTGGCGGTTGATGAGTCGCGTCGATTTTGAACGGCAAACGTTCGAGGCATTAGAAAGATCGACTTGAATATTCAATTTTAATGAGCGATACTTAGTTTTAATTGTAATACATCGAGTTGTTTTGACTTTTGAGACACCTCTCTATAGCTTGTTCAAACACCGAAATCTGCTCCGCAATTCAACAAATGCCCAAAAATTCCTCTCCAAAACCAATACTCCCTTCTGTCCTGTTCATCATCACTCCTCACCTTGTCGCCACCAGTGTCGGGAAGCGGCGGCGGCGCCTCTCCCATCCACGCCACCCGAAGTCTAGTCGTCTCAGGAACGGCCCTTTGAATCTCAGTGGCCAAATTGAAGAATTTGTCTTCTCCAAAGGCTTCCCAGTGACGGGCGGGCACCCGGAAGAATTCGGTGGGTGGGACGGCGTTGAGTTGGCTGGTTTTCAGGGAGCCGAACTTGGCCGAGGTCAGGCGTTGCAGAGCCCGCTCGGAGAAGGCTGGAATTGCGTCTTTGAAATACACTGTTCATAAACATTTCACACAGTTTTACCTTACCATCTTTAGTAAGATTTCACCATCTTTATCCCATTTAATTCTTGTGTAATTCGTTTTGCATTATTTCAACTCATTAAAGTTCAGATGTTTTGCTCCACTTCAAATGTTAATGATTACTGTATTCCACAAAGTTTGACTTCATGGCATAACTTATCGAAATAATTCCACCTTATCCAGTCAAATAAGTATTTAATTTCTTTAATTTCTTTAATTTTGTTGCTGCTATCTCTTTGTTGTATGGTATATGAGTTTGTCCTACATCTGCTTGCTGGTTTGTCTATTGTATGTTACTGTAAAGATAACGCATCTAGGCGTATTTCACTTTATCTCCATTTCGCTTAATTTTCGCATTTAACCATTGTTGTGTCTACTTATGTAGGCATATTACACTACCAATGTACAGGGTGGCCCACCGAAAAGTGACCAACTTTGTTGGCTTATATCTCTTGCATGCTTTGGCAAATTTGGCTCAAATTTGCAACGAATGTAGTACATAAACTAACTTAAAAATGTGCAAATTTTCAACTTTGCAAGTAGTGCAATGATGTGACAAGATTAACGAGACGCTTCACCAGACAATCGACGCTGAATTTAACGCGATTTTTCAAAAGTTTTTGATTTTCCCGAGCCTTGAATATGTCACAAAGTAGGTCATCCCGAGTATCCTAGTTTCGCCCGGCCTCAGCCGGGCGACACCCTAGGAGAGCTCGGCGTGCGTGCGTGCGTGCGTGCGTGCGTGCGTACGTACGTACGTAACGCTCTCGGATCTCGACGTTGGAAAGACGTAGAGAAGCGATCTTGGGCTCTACGAATAGGTCTCGACTCACTGATCATTCCGCTAAGAGAAGTCGAGATTCAAAAGTTTGAATTGCGCGCGCTACAGTAACCCGAAGGTCTAAACGCAAAACGGCTCTAACTCGCTCGTCTCACGTCGTAGAGCGGCGATCGACACGTCAGGTGAAAGCTCTCGACGTGCTCTTTCATGCGGCAGCAACAAGTCTTTCAATTACGCAAACACGCACAGCGCAAAACGCCATTCTCGAGATTTTAGCACTAAAAGCGGTCCAACTCGCTCAGTTGGCGTCGTAGAGAGACAATCTCGAGGTCAGTGGATAGCTCTCGACTCGCTGATCAGTTCTTCTCCCATTGGTCGAAACTCAAATTTGAATTTCGCGAGTTACAGTAACCTAAAAGTCCGAAAACGCAAAACGGCTCTAACTCGCTCGTCTTACGTCGTGGAGCGGCGATCGACACGTCAGGTGAAAGCTCTCGACGTGTTCTTTCATGCGGCAGCAACAATTTTTAACATTACGCAAACACGCACCACGGGAAACGCCATTCTCGAGATTCGAACACTAAAATCGCCCTAACTCGCTCAATTTGTGTCGTAGAGAGACGATCTCGAGCTCAGTGGATAGCTCACGACTCACGGATTATTTGCGAAACTTGAAAATTTGAATTTCGTGAGTTACAGTAACTCGAAGGTGCAAAAGCACAAAACGGCTCTAACTCGCTCGTGTTACGTCATAGAGCGGCAATCGACACGTCAATTTTAAGCTCTCGGCGTGCTCTTTCATGTGTCAGCAAACATTTTGGAATTGACTAAAACACGCATCACAGAAACAATAGATGTTACGTCATAGAGCGGCAATCGACACGTCAATTTTAAGCTCTCGGCGTGCTCTTTCATGTGTCAGCAAACATTTTGGAATTGACTAAAACACGCATCACAGAAACAATACTTTTGAGTTTTACTCTGGAACTTTCTGAATTGCTCATGTTGCGATTACAGCGACACTCGGCACGTCACTCCAAGGCTTGCTACGTACTACACGCACCAAGAGAAATAGACTTCGTTTTGCTCCATGGACAGAAGTACGACACGGCTTGATTGCTCATAGTGCGTTCTTTTGTGCTCTGTCATATGTTTGTCTAAACTTTGACAAGTTTTTGTCACTTTCTTCTTGCTCTAAAAACCAAATCCCGGGCGATATCAATATTGCTAAGCAATACACTCTTGCGAAGGGGGAGCTCGTGAAGCGGAGCAATACGGGCGATGAGCTCTCGCACTCTCTGCAGAAAGAACGTAACTCAATGCAATGTCAGTCAGAATACAAACTCAACTTTTTAATACCGGAGCTTGTTTTTGTCTCATGCCGCTACGACCTTTCTAGCCTTAGTTACAAGGTGCCAAAGTTGCTCCATTGCTCCACAAATGCCGCGGTGTCTTCAACGAAAACGACTGTATCTTTTGTCAAACTCAATCCAGCCTGCTGAAATTTTGACATACCATAGAAAATAAACTGTTCAACAATTGCTGCGAGCTTAGGAGAAATCCTGATTCATTAGCGCATCACACTGAGCAGCGGCCACCTAAAAAGTGGCTGATCGTTGTGTTGCTCGTTCAATCTCACGCGTTGGCGAATCAAGAGTGCTGTAACTACGCACATCTTTAAGTTAGTTTAGGTACTACATTCGTTGCAAATTTGAGCCAAATCGGCCAGCGCACGCAAGAGATATGAGCCAACAAAGTCGGTCAGTTTTCGCTGGGCCACCCTGTAGTTACTTTGCGGTGCTATTCTCACCAGCGAAACCGCTGGGTGGAATCTGCTTCAGTTGCGCCTCGCTGAAGCCGGCGATGGTCCTGGCACTCAGCACCGCCACAAATGGCTCTCTGAGCTGCCTGAAGTGCACCACTTCTATCTGCTGCCAGATTCTCTTCGGGATGTCTCGCAGGGTGCTCTTCTGCATCGACTGCCACATGTTGCCCCAGGGCAGGCGCTTGACGACCTGCAGAGCGTGATATGAACGCGACACCTCTGAGGTCGACATGATGGCACATCTGAGAACGAGGGTGGTGCGCACCTTCTCTGAGAAGCCAGTGATCTGGTGAGACTTCAGACGTTGGGCCACCCTTTGCCAGTTGACTTCGGCCCACTCTTGACGACTCAGACTCTCGAGCTCCTCCTGAAGTGGTTACTGCGACCTCCACAACCTCTGTAAGACATCTGAAGGCTCAGATGCGTCGCCAGACGCACATTGACAGTCTTGCCGCTGAGGCCGTCTACAGCGCGATAGACTCTGTCCACGTTCAGCTCTCGAACCACCTGCTTGAAGGCCTTGGCTTCCTCGTCTCTAGAATTGTGCACACGAACTTAGCTCAGAATCTCAATTGAAAGCTGCAATCTGCATTTGTGCAAGCAAAGTACAATTAACCGACTGTATTTTGCAAGCACCACGCACATATTCGAAAGGTGAGTGGGGGGGGGGGGGGCGGGGGTTTGCGGGCGAGTTTTCGCCGGAATCCATAGTAGTGGGAAGCCAGATAGGGGGAAGGGGTGACTGACTTTGCGTGAGTGGTTCAACACGTGTCACATTTGGCTAATTTGTGCTAAAGGCATGGCTCTGTATGAATATGGCTGTATGGTTGAGGAGCATTGCAAGGGTGGATGGAGAAGGGTGGGGGGGCATATGATTGAGGAGACCCTCCCTCCACACTCCTAAACATGTTCAACAAACAGACCTGTGCAGAGCGAAGATGTAGTCCTCTCCAGCCTCCATCAAGGTTTGTATGGGGATGGCGTTCCCTCCGTCGCGCCTCAGGAACCTCAGCTTGTCCACGCCGATGGCGCGCAACTGCTGCACACTAAGGTCGCTGAAGCGCGACCTGAAAATAAAGGGGAATGCGATACGGCTGACAAATGTCCTCTGTGTTGTGAGCAGTGTCTCTTGCCTTCTGAAGCCCTTCAGCTGCGCCACTGTGAGTTTCTTGAAGACTCTGGGCGACAACTGCTTGAATCGCTCCTTGTTGAATTGTCCGAAGGCCACGGGAGGGACCTGAGGAGACCGAAGAGGGGTGGAACTCCAGCAACAACACCACAATGCCGTGTGAACTCTAATGGCTGACAAGAATGTGGCAAAGTTCACGATAGCGATTTCAAAATCTCCGACCTAGAAATTTAACGATTTCGCGTATCATCCTTGCACCCCAATGATGACACGTGAATACAAGGATGACACGTTAATACAAGGACGACACGTAAATACAAGGATGACACGTAAATACAAGGATGACACGTAAATGCAAGGATGACACGCTAGTACTCGGGCATGCCAGGATAGGATCATTTTATTGTTGGGCTTTAGCCGAACTTCTAGATGAGGTGTCCATAGCTGCAATGGTGACGCTAACGTTATAGCACATGGCAAATCTTGGTGAATAACTGTTGCACGTCCAAATTACCGTGCAAAGCACTCTCCAGACCACCAGATGGCGCACATATCAAGTCAATGTGCAGTTTCAAAACCACCAATGTTGGAATATTGTGAAGGTAAAAAATTCGCTGGGAGTGGCACCAAATATGCCATATCTTTGCTATCACGTTTCAGGTCCTGCCAATACAAAGCAAATCGGAAACTTTCTTACTTGAAAAGGCAAACACTTTCATTCAGTATACATGCGACGGCGAAACTGTGCACTACTGAATCCAGTATTGGACTCAATTTCAGTATGTAATGTGTATCTTTGGCTTTTCTCGTGAAGCCAAAATTGCATGCTCGCAAAGATTTTTGTCAGAATGGCAGATTGTTGGAATAGGCGATTCAGGGGAAATGTGAAGCTGTGGGAATGCTGGGGCCATGGTAATCTTCTCTGTATCGTTCCAATTTTAGTATATGTCTACTAGAGCCTTTAGCCCGTAGGAGAATCTCTATGGTCAATAGCCCATGAGTAATCTGTAGAGCATAAAGGAGATAACTCAATCGTCGAATTCAGCCCACTGCAGGACATTACATGCAGTCAATCGAGTTAGATCTCAAGTCATTTGACACTGCCACTGCCAGTGCCTGCATTTAGGATCGTGCCAGCTCACATGCCTGTAAATACACAATAGGCACTTGGCTTTAGCCCATTGACATTTGGGTTTAGCCCATAGGAGATTTCAGACAGATCTAAAGACATTTGACATAGATCCAAAGCAGTTTGATTTTGTGCCCCTGCCAGTGCATGCAGTGCCTGCAAATACACAATAGACGCTTGACTTTAGCCCATTGACATTTGGGTTTAGCCCATAGGAGATTTCAGACAGATCTAAAGACATTTGACATAGATCCAAAATGCAACAGCCCATTGCCCACAGGTACATGCAGCGATCCATGCCCCACAGCCACTGGTTAGACATGTCGCGGCTGATGGCGACTGTTCTGTGCGGTTGACCGCTTGCCGCTGACGTTCTCAAACACATTTGAATGAGACGGATCGCTCTCCACTGCTGCACGCAAGTCTGATGACCATTCGATCGTTCGTTGGCGGCTGATGACCAAGCGAAGTCTACCGCGCTCACGCCGACCGGGTGCTTAAATTCGCTAGGGCGGCTGATGACCAAGCGAAGTCTACCGCGCTCACGCCGACCGGGTGCTTAAATTCGCTAGTGGTTCGTCTTTTAGTAACAGAGCCACAGTGGGTCGCGCGTGCCGAGCGTATTTTAAGAACAGGACGATAGCTACAATGTACCGCGCGTATAGAGCCTCGCTTCTATCTAACGCGTCAATCTCGTAGAGCGGCCAGTATTTGGATAGAGCGTACGGTACCACAGACAGACATCGTTAGCCGCTTAGTATATAGGGTGGAATAGACATTTACAATGTCACACAACACCCTTATAAACCCCATTTTCGCGGCGGTTGCATAGCTGACGCGGGTAGCGAGCGCGTCGTACGCGATCGCAGCGCCGCCTGTCCACCACGCGTTGAAACTGCTGAAGATGACGTTTAGTCGAAAGCGCAATGACAGAGTGAAAACAGGATAGAGGCGCGCACGCTCGCTCTTTGTATCAAAAGGCGACCATTACTCAACTCAGTGAAGGTCCTTCTCTCCTACGGCCGCTAAGAAATGCTAGAATATTTGGTTGGAAATGTGAATGTGTTATCTGTGGTGTTCCATTCCATCTCAAATCTCTCCCTATTACCTACCTAGTTGCGTTAACACACGTACACAGCATTAGTGCCAACTCAATTCGCACCTGAGAGAGCGTGCGCTCTGTCATGGCGTTCCAAACGTCCATGTCAAGGGAGCGAGCCATCTCCATCCAATCGAACTGTCTCAAGGTGTTCTTGTTGAGATTGTCCACAACTCTGCCATCCAGATCCGCGAGATTTTGGGCTGTCATGCCGCTGAAATGTGATTTGGGAATGTCTAGCTTCGAATTCGAAAATGCGCAAGATTCGAACGCAGGTTCTGCCAGGGTTCTGTAATTCACCATGCTATAGACTTCAACTTCTAGTCCAGCCAAAGCTTGCGAACTTGAACAACAGTAGAGTTTGATTTCTACAGTCTTAATTTAAAATTCAAATCTGTTTATGTCATTTCCATGATGGTTTAGATTTGATCTCGATTGGCAACATTCTCCTTACTTAGATTTAGACTGCACTTGCTACAGGCTCAAACTACCTATAATTCAACTTTGTTTTAAACTTAGAGTTGCTGTTCACCTGAAGGCATCTGTAGGTAGATCCTGAATGACTGAGTTCGGCACTTGACTCCAATGCTTCGCTTTCATGGCATTCACTAGCTCCTGCCAGTTGAAACCGTCCTTTTGCTCCTTGCTGAAATACTCATTTTACCCAATATTTTGTGTATTTTGCATCTCAAAATTTAAAAATTCCCACGTCAATTGCAGGAATTTCTCCTTCAGCGAGATGAATCTCTCAGGCGTCATCTGACTAAAGACGTCGGGTTGAAGCTTTTGGAGCTTCTCGATCTCAGCAGTCTTGATAAACTGCTCGTCCAGAACCATAAACTGGTCAGCGGTCATTGCTTCGAAAGCGCCGAAAGGAAGTCTCTTCTGCGTGGCAAGAGAGAGCTTTTCGATGTCTTCAACGGTGAAGAATTGAATCATCTCCTGCCATGGGAGCTCCTGAAATGACGGAGATTTCGATAGCGCAAAAGTTGACAATGAATACGTTGTAAACGATAAATTTACTCCGCAACGACCTGTTCGGTGTGACACAATCAACTTTATCGATTGAGCGTGGCTAAGAGCATTTGTCAGTACCTACATTTGTCAAAACAAATGTTGACCGCTTTGCAAAATTCTCCCAAATCTAGGAATTTGCGGCAAAATACAGCACATTTCTACCCACCTCAACCACTTCCTTGTTGAGTTCGTTGAAGATGGACCTGTCTTCCATGTGCACAATCAAATCGGTCCACGGCAGCTGCTTGACCTTGTCGATTGCTAGAATGAACTGGCTTTGCGTTTGAGATTATGTACAGAATGGCGCACAAACTTCGTTGGTACAAGATCCCCCTTCCCCTACTCATAAGGCACTGAGTTCTTCCTAACCTCTTCTGACGCACAACTCTTAACAGACCCCAATTGTATTTGAAGCTAATTCACAGCATTACAATTTTGCGGTACAATACAAATTTCCGTAAATTCTCCAATAAGCCCTTTCCCTTCCCTCCATCGTCACCATGGCCTAGTTTTACATGATCGGGAGGGGCGCATATTTTAGAATTTGCTGCAGGTACAATTAGGTGCATATTAATTACCTACCTATATATTAGATTTCACGATTGTAAAAGTTCTCGCTCACAGATCTTGTTCAGCTTGTTGAAATCGAAGTACTTGAACTGCCTGTTGGTAACCGATTGGTAAACTTCGTCAGGCATGACTTCCATCTGTTCCACAGTCAACATGTCGAGCACTGAAGGCGACAATGCGGCGAAATGCTCCTTTGTGATTGTGGCGAAGCCTTCTGGAGGGATTTGAGAGATGACGCGCGGCGTGAGCTTGCCGAAATTCTCCGCCGACATATGCTCGAGAATTTGGGCCCAGTTGAGCTGAAATTGGGGAAAGTTTGTCGAGCTCTCTTCTGACTTAATATAATTACGCAAATTTAGTTTAATTCAGCTTTCGTTGTTAATTAACACAGTTGCGTCGAAAATTTGTTTAGTATGATTTGAAGTACTCAGGTAGCTAACTGGCTGATTTGAGACACGTATTTCAATTGAAGCTGATGCCATATTGTAGTCATTATGCTAAAATATATCATCTGTATACAACTAAAAATGTCGCATTAAATTTGAATTCTGACTTATTTAAACTAAATTTAATTAAATTGAATTAAATTCAGTTCAATTTAATTTAATTTAATTTAATTTAATTTGATGTAATATAATTTAATTGATTCTATTCTAATTTAATTTAATTCAATTTAATTTAATTTAATTTAATTTATTTTTTTTAATTTAATCTAATCTAATTTACTTTAATTTTACTTTTTCTTGTTTAGTTCAGTTAATTTTAATTAAATCAAGTTTAATTCAGTTTAATTTAGTTTAGTTTGGTTTCGTTTTATTTTATTTTATTTATTTATGGGTAACCTTCTGAACCATCTCGTTGGGAAAACTGTTGAAGGTCTGAGCGCCCAATCGCTGAGCCAGGGTCTTCCATCGGACTTTGTCGAATTCCTCGTCGTTCATCGAGAGAAACAGACGGCGCGAAACGCTTTGCGCCTTGTTGTGCCGCCGAATGTGCGTGCCGGGTACGATCGACTTTCTCGATCTTCTGAAGTGGGAATTGAAGAGTTGATAATGTGAGGTTCAGTGCTGTCGCAGAGTGCAACAATTAGACTGTATCCAAAGTGTAGATTGATGAAAAACGCTGACGGAAGATTTTAACTAAAACGACTACCGTGTGTCGGCACAAGATATTTCGGTGTTAGGTATAATTGATGGATTCTCGACGTGGTATGACATTGTCCTTGAAGGACCCGGCTAGATTGTCCTTGACAGGACAATTTAGACTATCCCTGATTGTCGCCGCGACAAGTCAATTTAGCCATGAACTGTGGATAGGATGCAGTACAAAGACAAGACGAATTCCACTTAATGGTAAAGACAATGACAAGCCAATTGGCAAAATCCAGTGACCAGGAATGCATGATCTTCTGGAGTTACGGCCGTCTTGATTCGTCAACCAAACTCCCTCGATTTGTTAACAAATTCCGCTCTCCGTTTGTCCCGTCGCACAGTAATCAGAACTCAAAACAAATTTGTGACCTGAAGTCCACCACCCTCCATGGTTGTGTGGGCATGGTTTCCCAGAAGGTCTCGCGGAACGGGAACAGTTCTGGTTCCGGGTAGGCCTGCTGGTCCGACCGTAGATATCTTGAAACTTCAGTCATTGCTGAGACGGCGTCGTCCAATTGTTCCAGCACTGTTCTGGTATCGCCGCTCCGGCCGAACAACTTGGGACGGGCGGCGGGACCGCCGCGCAGCTGAAGTTTTGCCGCTGATAAACAGTTTCGAATGTTGTTAGCGGATTTCAGAGATAATTCAGAAGTGGCGCCGAAGTTCGCGTGAAATTGCGTGTGAGAAGTCCAATGCTTGACTCTGACACTGTCTGTGGCTCATTTTGCCCAGTGCTGAACTGTCATGATTTCTCTAACCCTCTCAGAAATGCAACAAATAAATGTTGCCTGTTGAACTATACCTGGACAATGTTTGCGCATACAAACATACTTGCATAAGTTTAGACGAAATGTGTTGTGTACTATGCCATATGCTAATGAAAGCATCCGTGTAATCACTCACATTCTCCAAATTTCCTTGAATGATTCTCAGCCTATCCTTCTCCACTCTGGAGAGGAAAGGCCTTCCCAACTCTTCATATGTAGCTTTGGCGACCTCTTTGTAAATGGACGCGTGAAGCACTGAAAACCTTCTGGGCCCCAACTGACGCCACGACTCCACTGAAACATCTCTGAAAGCCTCTGGTGGAACGTGATTGAGACTGGGAACTGGCAGCTCGCCGAACTGTTCTGGCGTGAAAGCGGACATAATCCTGCTGTTGACAGTGGTCCACTCGTCGGCTTTGATGCGCTGAAAGAATTATGTTTTGTCGTCGTCATCGTCGTCGTCGTCGTCGTCGTCGTCGTCGTCGTCGTCGTCGTCGTCGTCGAGCTCGCTCACCTTTAGCTGCTGGACCGACAGCGACTGGGCTTGCGACGGAGTCAACAGGGGCCAGAGTTTCTTCCATGGCATCTTACCGACCACTTTCTTGTCCAAATACTTGAACGTGTCGGGTGTTAAGCCTTTGGCAATCTTCTCCCACGGCAAATCGTTTAGCTCTCTCGGCGACATCTGACTCAGCATGTAGAACATTTCGGTCGAGGTTTGCGTCGTTTTCGGCGGGAAGATTCGCCGCACGACCACCGGGCTCGAGAGCCACGTTGGAGGCTTCAACCCTTCGCAACATTGGCTGAAAAGAACAGCGTGTGAAATGGGATGTTTGGGGGAGGACGACGACGACGCCTGCCACTTACTATGCTTCCGGCACGTTCTTCAGCGAATCCAGAAGTCCAAAATCCTTTGCAATGTCGAGAAATACATCAGCCGGAGTGTCTCGAATGATATCTTTGTCGAGTCTTCTCATCGTGCTGTCGCCCATTCCATAGTAGACCGTTTCCAACATACTCTGATCTCTGACCGACTGATCGATGGGTAACTGTATCAGAATATCTGGAGGAGGGGGCGTCGTCGGCGTCGTCGTCTGACCCCATGCGCAGGCTAATAGGGATGCCGTAAGCCACAGTAATCTCATGGCGGACGAGCTTTCAGTTACTGTTTTATGTAGGTAAGCGGAAGCGCCGCGCGCAATCGCCGGTGAATCTTCACTATTCGTTCGTCTTCTTGTCTGTGTGCTGCTGCAACACGTTGTATTACGCGCTCACAATTCGCGCTCTCGGCGCACGCGCGCGTACGCAGTTCCGTCAATAGAGCAGTCGTCGTCGCATTTCGCCTTCAAAGTCCTCGCGCGTAGGTGTGTAATTCGTGAGGGAGAGACGCGCCGCGCGCCGTTGTAAATGGGACCCAATAACGGCGGTCTCGCGGGAAGCACTTTGTGGGGTGAATGGGACGGGTTTTTCGCCGCGCCTCAGCGCGGCGAGGTGTATATATGTTACGTCCAGTTTCCGTATTCGTCCAGAATCCGTATATACGGATTCTGGACGCTGCACTGTCCAAAATCCGTATACACGGATTCTGGACGCCGCGCCGTCCAGAATCCGAATTGGAGGAAGGCGCAGGCCTGTATACGTTTTCTGGACGTCCAGAAAACGTATTCGAGTGAATGCGTGCAAGGGACTTACTCCAGCCTGAGCAGGAGGTGAAGTATACGGTGGAGTGTTCACCCCACTTACAGTTTGCACTAAAACTCGGTCGACGTCGCGCCTGGCGGGTCTCAGCTGAGGCTTAGCGCGACCACCAACTTCAGGGCGCGCTCCGCGCGCCCTGAAGTCGGTCACCGGTCGCGTTAAGCCTAAGCTTCGACCCGCCAGACTGCGACGCCGACTGACTCTTGTGATACGTTTCTGGGCGCAGGGCGAGCCTAAGCATAGCCTGATTTCAAAGGAAAATCCAACTTGCAAAGAAAATTGCACAGTTATGTAACTTAAAGGCTAGTATTTTTCGGCGCTTTTAATTTTATTTTAGAGCGCTTATAGAAGTGAGAACGCGCTTTTTCTTTTGAATATGCAACTTTTGAGTGCGAATACAGGTTCCGCTTATAAAGCGCATATAAAATTTGCAAATCCGCTTTTCATTCTGAACAAACCGCTTTTAACCGCATGTTCGCTGAAAATGTGCTTTCCGCTTTTAAAATGAAGATAGCGCTTTTGACGGCATTACATATTTGGTATACATAGGAGGAGGTTGTAGACCTGAGCCTAGGCTAAGCATACTTAGCGGAGATCGTAGACCTGAGCCTAGGCTAAGCGTACTTGGCGGTAGGCGGAGATCGTAGACCTGAGCTGGAGAAGATCGTAGACCTGAGCCTATGCTAAGCAGTAAGCATACCAGGCGGAGATCGTAGGCCTGAGCAGGCGGAGATCGTAGGCCTGAGCCTATGCTAAGCATACTAGGCGGAGATCGTAGGCCTGAGCAGGCGGAGATCGTAGGCCTGAGCAGGCGGAGATCGTAGGCCTGGGCAGGAGGGGATCGTAGGCCTGAGCCTAGGCTAAGCATACTAGGCGGAGATCGTAGGCCTGAGCAAGCGGAGATCGTAGGCCTGAGCAGGAGGAGATCGTAAGCCTGAGCAGGAGGAAATAGTAGGCCTGAGCCTAAGCCTAAGCCTGAATCTAATACTGACCTTAAATCTAATCCTTATGCTTACAGCTGCGTCTTTCTCTCAAAAGTTAAAAGCGCTTTGTTCAATTTTAAAAGCGCTTTCTTCATTTTCATCAGTTTTAAAAGCGCATTCTTCAATATTAAAAGCGCAATGTTTATTTTAGGCGCGCTGAAATGAAAAGCGCTTTCTTCAAAATTAAAACCGGATGTAACAAATTAAAAGCGGCGAATATTTGTCCCCTTACTCAAACACACCGGCCGCCCGCCCACCCAAGTCGCGCATTCACTTTGCGAATACGGATTCTGGACGTCCAGAAAGCGTATACGAGTGTTCGACTGCGCGCCTTTCTCGAATACAGATTCTGGACAGAACTGCGTCCAGAATCCGTATATACGGATTTTGGACAGTGCAGCGTCCAGAATCCGTATATACGGATTCTGGACAAATACGGAAACTGGACGCGACATATATACGGATGACAATGTCTGTGTGTCTGTGTGTCTGTCCGTCGCACAAAAGTAAGATATGTGACATATGTGGTCAAGTAGAGTCAACGTCGCTGAGTACGGATCCGATGTCCGTTTCTGTTGCTAATTTCGCGTTTTCGAGTTATTTACAATTAAAATATGAAAATGCCGAAAATCGACTTTTTTCGCCGCCCCCCAGGGCGGCGAGTATATATACGGACGCTATTGTCTGTTCGTGTTTCTGTGTGTGTGTCTGTGTGTGTGTGTGTCTGTGTCAAACAACTAGGCATGACGGTTAGTGCCACCCGATGGAGTCGAATGCGCTGAGTAACGTGCCGTTGTCCGTTTCTGTTGCTAATTTCGCTATTTCGAGATATTCACAATTAAAATATGAAAATGTCAAAAATGACACTTTTATTTACAAGTCGTATCGTCAAAGTTTTTGCTAAAATGGAAAGGGCATAAGACGCGATGAATTTGTGACATAGTTTCGGATTTTGGAATTCACGAAATTAGGGATATTTTCAAGGTTTTTGTCAAAATTCCCAATTTCGACAAATTCAAACAGCTTTTATTTCAAAACTTCTTTGCGCCGATGTATCGAGCATAGTCTGCCAAGTATTTAGCAAATAGTTTCAGCGAATATAATTAACGAAATTTTGGATATTTTTAAGGGTTTTGTCAAAATCCCCAAATTTCGACAATTTCAAACAGCTTAAATTGCAAAATTTCTTTTCACGGATGTGTCGAGCATAGTCTACCAAGTATTTATCAAATAGTTTCAGATTTTATAATTAACAAAATTAGGGTTATTTTTAATGGTTTTGGTAAAATTCCCAAATTTTGACAAATTCAAACAGCTAAAATTTCAAAACTTCTTTGCACGGATGTATCGAGCATAGTCTACCAAGTATTCAGCAAATCGTTTTAAATTTTATAATTAACGAAATTAGGGATATTTTTAAGGGTATTGCCAAAATTCCCAAATTTCGACAATTTCAAACGGCTTAAATTATAGATTTTCTTTACATGGTTGCGTCGGGCATAGTCTACCAATTTTTTAGCAAATAGTTTCAGATTTTATAATTAACGAATTTAGGGATATTTTCAAGGTTTTGTCAGAATTGCCAAATATACACAATTTCAAAAGGCTTCAATTTCAAAATTTCTTCACATGGTTGTGTCGGGCATTGTCTGCCAAGTATTTAGCAAATAGTTCCAGATTTTGTAATTAACGAAATTAGGGATATTTTTAAGGGTTTTGTTAGAATTCCCAAATTTCAACAATTTCAAACAGCTAAAATTAGAAAACTTTTTTTCACGGATGTATCGAGCATAGTCTGCCATGTATTTAGCAAATAGTTTCTGATTTTATAATTAACGAAATTTGGGATTTTTTCAAGGGTTTTAAAAAAGTCCCCAAATTTCGACAATTTCAAACCGCTTACATTTCAAAAGTTCTTTGCACGGATGTATCGAGCACAGTCTGCCAAGTATTTAGCAAATAATTTCAAATTTTATAATTAACGAAGTTAGGGATATTTTCAAGGATATTGTTAAAATTCCCAAATTTCGACAATTTCAGGCCCTAAGCCCAAAAGAATAGGGCGTCGTCCCATTTATGCCCTTTACAATAGGGCGTCGTCTCATTTATACCCTTTTCAATAGGGCGTCGTCTCATTTAGACGCTTTTATTGCACTGTGTGCCTGCGGCGAATTTCTCTGATCCATTTATGGATCAGTCACCACAATTATAAGCGCAAAGTGTGCCTGCGGCGAATCTTCTGATCCATATGTGGATCAGGTACCACAAACAAATCCAAGACCAATTGCGGCGATACCCCACCAGATTGTCGACTAAATGTCTAGCGGCACTTCACTATCCAGTGCACATAAAGCGCACACGCTCTCAAGTTTACACTGATGCCAACGTGGTGCCAGAGTTTTTAGACAAAGCTTGTTTGCCTGATGCGCTAGCGGCAAAATTTCTTCAGGAATGGAAAGTGCATAGACCGCGGATAATTTGTAACACTAAAGAAATTTTTTGCAAATGTGGAATTTAGTAGAAATACGCGATTATTTGTCAAAATTTCGTAAATTGACAAAAATAGAACGTCATTTATTGACGAATGTGAATGCAGAATTGGTAAGGCCGTATGTCAATAAGAATTTGTGTCATACTTTTGCAGTTTTAATAAATTGCAGTTTCGAGATATTTTCGATTAAAATACGAATATGTCGAAAATCGACTTTTTCGTCTGATGAGCTAGAAGTAAAATTTCTTCAGAAATGGCAAGGACATAGCCCACGGATAATTTGTAACACAAAATAAAATTTTTGCAAATGCAGAATTCGGTAAAATACGCGATTATATGTCTAAATTTCATAAATCGACAAAAATAGAACGTCGTTTTTTTTTACAAATTTGAACGCAGACATGGTAAGACCATATGTCAATAAGAATTTTGGCATAGTTTTACTGTTTTAAAAAATTCCAATTTCGAGATATTTAGAATAAAATTTATAAAAATGTCAAAATCGACATTTTCGTCTGATGGCCAGAACAGCTGTTTATTGATGAATGTGCACTCGGAAACAGAAATGGGTACGCCGAACACAGGAATTCTCTCGCACCAAACTTTTGGCAAGTTTTTTTGTTGGATGTGACGTTTTCACACAGGCAGGAAACATCAGATAACGGCGTCGTATCATGCCGATAACATATAGCGAACGCGGCGATATCACTGAGCTTTAGATCAGCTGTACAGACAACCGTGTCGTGGGGATAGCTGCACTTGGCATTAAGGTACACGTTCTCAAGGAACTTTCTCCAGATACGGCTAACGATGTGTACAAAGTTCACTATACTGTTCACCAAGATTTGGCAGGCACCAAGTATAGGTTGAACTTTTTACACACACAGCTTGTTTCAAAGGCTTGCTTTGCTCAGTGGACTGTTAAGGTCGACAGTATGTAGACTACGTACATTACGCACTACGCACTGCATTACGCAGCGAAACTTCTGTCCGATTTGGTGTGACAAGTATGTACATTGTGGCATGGCACGAACCCTGCAACACAAGAGTCCGTAGGTCCACAAAAGCAATGTCTGAAGGAGTCCACAAAAGGTAAGTCTGAAATTGTGCACTTTTATAGCGCAGTTCTAACTAACTATTGCCCTCTAGTGCATCGCGACGAATAGAGCAGTGTTCCTGAGACTACAGAAACACAGCGCTCTTCGCTTGTTTGCAAAACACATTGTTGTCTAGCATCGGTGAGACAACTGACCAGACGATAAGACGGGCAAGCAAAACAAGCTCGGTTGCTTTCTCGCAAGCACGGTTGCTACGCATACATTCGGTTGTGTGTATTTCATTGGAGCTGTTTCCGTCCAATCGAATGCAAAATGGCTTTCAAACTCGTTTTATTCGTAGCACTATCACTATTTTGCGCTAAAGACTCATTGTCACTGAACGTTCTACTAACGATGCCAGCCTACAGCGACAGCCACGTCATGTTCAACTATGGCGTTGCGGAACGCCTTCACAAGCTGGGCCACAACGTAACACTCTGGTGCGTCACGGGATCGTTCTTCAAGATCAAGGAGAGCTTGAAGACCCCGGAAGGCGTCAGAGAAGTTGTATCGCATGTCAATCTATCGGAACAAACGATCAAGCAAGGCAGCGAGTCGTACAGGAATATGGCGTTTCACAAGGTTGTGCCGTCGACGACGCCGCCGTCGTCCTCGTCGTCGTCGTCGTCGTCGTCGTCGTCGTCGTCGTCGTCGTCGTCGTCGTCGTCGTCGTCGTCGTCGTCGTCGTCGTCGTCGTCGTCGTCGTCGTCGTCGTCGTCGTCGTCGTCGCCGCCGCCGTCGCCGCCGCCGTCGTCGTCGTCGTCGTCGTCGTCGTCGTCGCCGCCGTCGCCGCCGCCGTCGTCGTCGTCGTCGTCGTCGTCGTCGTCGTCGTCGTCGTCGTCGTCGTCGTCGTCGTCGTCGTCGTCGTCGTCGTCGTTGTCGTCGTCGTCGTCGTCGTCGTCGTCGCCGTCGTCGTCGTCGTCGTCGTCGTCGTCGTCGTCGTCTCTAATCCGGGCTGCAAACACTTCGCCACAGGCTGACGTTATGGACTTCCTGGTTCCATTCTGGGACTACATGATACAAATGGGTGCTCAACAAATGGACACACTGGAGGATCGTATCGAGCCTATTAAAAGCGAAAAGTTCGACCTGTTACTGTGCTACGTCTTCGGATTCTTCCCACTGATGTTAGCCCATCGCCTCGACATCGACAGTGTCGTCTTCATCAGTCCTGGAATCTACACGGCCGAACATATAGCGCTGTTCCTGCAACTTCCGCGAAATCCAAGCCACACGGTTCTCACCACTGGCGCCTATCCTGACGTGAGGAGCTTTGCGGGGCGAGGGTGGGGGGCGGGGGGGTCTTGGGTGGGGGGGGGGGGATGAGGGTTGGTGAGGGCGAATGATGCAAAGGGAAGGGGGGGGGGGGTCGTCACTAGTCCATTGCTAGAAGGGGGTTGGAGGATAAAGAGTCTTAAAACGGTAAAACACCGAACAATCCATGAACTATCATCATGCCGATTCAAGCGGCCTTTATCTCACCTAACAACTGCGTGACGTATCACGATAACAAATTACTCAATTGCTCCGTTTTGCACGCACTCAAATCACAGTCGACAAGCGTTAGCTGAGCTTCGTTCAAGCTGAGTTAGTCATCTCAGTTTCGTTGCGTTACACAGGCCATGACCTTCGAACAGCGTCTCAAGAACTCCCTGTTCGCGTTGATCGACACTCGACTCTATTACGATTACGTCAATCCTCTATTCAAAGCGGACACCAAATTATGGCAGTCCGTTCCAAATAACGACGCGCCGCATCTATTCGAGCTGGCCTACAGAACAAAAGGCGTCATTGTGAATGGAAACCGTTTCTTGGACTTTCCTAGGGCCATGCCACACAACGTGAAGTATCTGAGGCCACGACAGATGGCTCTGAAGAAGACAACTGATAATTCACCAACCAAAACCCAAACAAAAAACCAAAAGAAAGCGGCACAAGGTTGCGTCTCTACCTCAAAACCTCCATGCCATTTGTTCAGGATGCATTTTATGGCGCATTCAAACGACTGAAAGATTATAGAGTTGTCTGGAAGTTTAATCAAAAGGATCTGGCAAACTTTGAAGAAGAGGGACGGCCTTATGGCAGTGGCAGACATTAAATAAACCGACGTCTGCAACTGACTGCAAACCCAAATTTCCAGCAACCCAAAATAAAACGTTTGGTTCAGCGTTGCCACTTTGCGCCATCCACATCTCAAACGAAAGTGAATCCGCAAAATTCGCCAGCCCAAAACTAGACGTCTGGCTCAGTCACGAGCCCGAATATTTGTTTGGCGCGGCCAAGTCCCAACTGCAAGACCAACATCAGACTTGGCCTACGTTTGGCTCAATATAAGAAGTTCCAACATTTGGCGCAGCCGCAAAGTTCTGACTTGTGAATTTGCCCGACTGTCAATTAGACGCGCAGCCAAGTTTTGTTCGCGGCGCGGCCGTTTGCCGCAAAGTGTCGACTCTAGAAGCGCCGAGGATCGTTGGGTGCGAGCGCGGCTGTGGTCTCTCCAAGTCGGCGGCTGAATAGAGCGCAAAGACTCACTGCCGAAACTGGCGTCTCGCGCGCGACAAATTTTACTCGGCGGCCGGCGCAAAACTTTGCCGCGCGCGCACCCTTCCCCCGGCCGGCCGAAAATTGTCATCGACTTTGGGCAAATGCAAAATGTAATTCCCTGCGCACACGATTCTTCTAAAAATTTGCCGGTTGTGCTATAATTTGGATTGCTAGTTTGGGCATGCGGCAAAATTTATCCCATAATTTTACGACGCGGCGTTCGCGATTTACCATTCATTTGGCGAAACATTAAAAGACAGTCGCGAATTCGCTCTGCGCAAATCCGTCTCCCCCTACGCCCAACGTCTCGTCTACCACTGTCCGTTAGAAATATCTCGTCTGCGGCGCGACTCTTGTAAGTCCACAGGCGACAATATTTTGCGCCAGTTTTAGGGGACAAACGTGCGCACGTGCCGGATATTTTGCCTGCGAAATCGCAAACACAAATGCAATTCCCTATGCACGCCTACAATTTTCTAAAATTGTTCTAATGCGGCATACGTTTTATCGTTGTGTCAGGCGTGCGACAAAATTTGTAATTTTACGACGTGGGAATCTTGCATTACTAAGCGCAACCCAATGCACATGCGACAACCGTTTTACCAACAGTTCTGCACGCTCATTCATTCGGCGAAGAATTGCGCGAGTCGTATTGGCCATAGATATCGACTCTGCCTCTTTAATCCAACGGGTGCTGGCCGACTTTGGCTGGCGCGTGCGAAGTCGACAGACGGGCGCATTTCTATCGCGCGAGAAATTCTGCCTCGCGTCGCGCAACGTCAGCCGGCAGCGTCGACTTAAATTGTCGCCGAGGACTTGGGTGCATACTTAGGCGGAAGACGCGGCCGCGCAAATTCGTCAAGTGTCACTCTGCGCCTTTCGCGGGTCTATCTATCTCGTTCACCCGTGTAGGTGTTACACTGGAAATTGCGCAGATCACTGTGGCACAGAGCCAAGAGGAGTGACAAACTCGACTAAAGCGCTGCGAAAGTTGTGTGCATAAGCGCCGCAAACAATTTACACGCGTCGACTGACAGCATGCTGCTGCAGGTCATTTGTTGTGATCACATCCGATTATGATAAACATGTAAAACATAGTCTCTTCTCAAACTGTGCACAGAGAGGACGACACAAGGCATTGGTTCTGATCACAAATGGTCAATCTCGAAACTATCCATGTTCGCCTTGACGTTTGACGTTGCAAAGAACATTGCATTGACGCTCAGATCTTGTTCCAGTTTTGGCGAATGTCGAGTGCTGATTGTCAGAATGGTAGGACTTCGGAGGGAAGTTACATCCAAATCAGTTAATCCAAAACGACCGCCTAAATCGAAAAGCAATTTGTAAACTGTAAACCACCCATTTGGGCAATCGCAACCCACTTCTAGTCAGATCAAAGCAGACAAAGAAGTGTCCTTTGATAAGTTCTTCTCTGTTTGGGATGGCGAACTTTCCATTTTTCGGTGCCATCATTTGAACAGCAGAATTATAAGCATTTAGTCCATATTTCATGTCAGTATCCAGTTGCAAGACATGGCTTCGTCCGTTCATTGACACCGTCACTTCCGTACAGTTGTGAGCTAAACAATCAGCATAGCATTATATGTAAAATTTGCCTTTACAATACAAAACTGTACCAAGAAATTCAAATGGGTTCTTGAAGGGGTTGTCCATTTCCACTGGTGTGAAGAATATGATTGCTCTGTTGGGCTCGTTTGGTAGGTGAATACTTCCACTACAAGTTTCAGCGTGATCTTTCTGGCCAGTCCATGATACTAGTTCTCTCACTGTAATGGTAGATTTGTGGGCCAGCGTCAGTCAATACAAGTACAATGGAAACTCACTGTAAAAAGGGATGTCAAAATTGATGGACTTTGGGAGACCACTCTTCAAAACTGCATAACTGATATTCAGCCTGCAGTCAACCAATTGCAGTTTGACAGGTTTCGACTGGTTCTCTCCTTCTTCGTCAAGCCGAAATGTGCAGAAATCACTGTTCTAAAAATTTCAGTTCATGTTTTTTTGTTGATGTTGCATTAGTGGTTGTAAGATGACTACCTCAAAGTTCAACTCAATGCTAATTGCATTGTTTGAGTGAATATAAGAATTGTTCCTATCAGTGAATGGGAACAGGGTCAGAGGTGCCTTCAGACACCATTCCTGACTGTAGGAGAGTAAATCTCGCCGCCACGCCGGACTTCCAATGTTTGGTCTGCTCATTGGCCATTCGTCATAGCTGTAGCCAGAGAGACCTCTGAGAGTGCTTTCCAATCGTCCCTCATCCATTTGCAGCTTGGATACATAA
>JASAMZ010010919.1:0-11294 GCA_030248115.1 Linhomoeus sp. GSCO2_2
TTCTTCGTTCAGTTACGTATTGCTCACTTTGGAGTCTCACAACGACAACTCTTTGGTGAGTGGTGACACTGCAGATGTCCCTCACAACGATTGAGGGTTGAGGTTTTGCGTGTTGGCATACAGTGTGCGCGTCATTGCGGCTGTGGCCGCCGTTTGAATCAGGCACCGTTTAGCAGGATTTTGCACCTCGCGACTGAAAGCCTTGAAATTTTATGGAATTTAGACTTTGACCAAAGTTGAGACCCCAAAATGGCATCCTTCCAGTCCATGACGGTCAGTTTAAGCTAAAGATCTCCAGGATCAATCGCCCGAGTCGCGAGAAAATCGCCGGACAAACAGACAAACAAACAGACTCTATGCCGCTTAGTAGGATGTACCTAAATTTAGTGTCGAAGAACTATGACCGGCTTTTAGCGGATTGCCGGCGGCCCGCTGTTGTGCTTGATGGATTGATTACCAGAAGGCAGAACATACAGCATTCGTTCACTCTTCTGTGAGTTCGGCACCCAACCATACGTAACTACACTGAGTTCAAAGGACAAAGTTTTTGTTATACTCCACAAACAAGCTCCGGTAGTAAAAAGTTGAGTTTGTATTCTGACTGACATTGCATAGAGTTGCGTCCTTTCTGCAGAGAGTGCGAGAGCTCATCGCCCGTATTGCTCCGCTTCACGAGCTCCCCCTTCGCAAGAGGGTATTGCTTAGCAATATTGATATCGCCCGGGATTTGGTTTTTAGAGCAAGAAAATCCCTCTTTTGAGGAACGCCTTTAAAAAAGTGACAAAAACTTGTGTTTGCGCAATGTTACAAATTGTTGCTGCCGCATGAAAGAACACGTCGAGAGCTTTCACCTAACGTGTCGATCGCCGCTCTACGACGTAAGACGAGCGAGTTAGAGCCGTTTTTCGTTTTCTGTCATTTGGGTTACTGTAACTCGCGAAATTCAAACGTTGAGTTTCGACCAATGGAAGAACAAATGATCAATGAGTCGAGAGCTATCCAAGGTGCTCAAGATCACCTCTCTACGACGCAAGACAGACGAGTTAGAGCCGTTTTGCGTTTTAAACCTTCGGGTTACTGTAACTCGCGAAATTCATATTTTTGAGTTTCGACCAATATGAGAACAAATGATCAGCGAGTCGAGAGCTATCCACTGACCTCGAGATCGTCTCTCTACGACGCAAGTTGAGCGAGTTAGAACAATTTTAGCGTCAGAATGTCGAGAGGGCCGTTTTCGGCGGTGCTTGTTTGCGTAATTGAAAGAACTTTTCCCGTCGCATGAAAGAACGCGTAGAGAAGCTTTTCACCTGCCGTGTCGACTGCCGCTCTACGACGTAACACGAGCGAGCTAGAGCCCGTTTTGCGTTTGACCTTCGGGGTACTGTAGCGCGCGCAATTCAAACATTTGAATGTCGATTTCTCGAGGCACATCTTCCCGGTAAGTTGAGACCTATCCGTAGAGCCCGAGATCGTCTCTCTACGACTTTCCAACGCCGAGATCTGAGAGTGTGACGGACGCACGCACGCACGCACGCCGAGCTCTCCTAGGGTGTCGCCCGGCTGAGGCCGGGCGAAAAAAGTGTGGAGTATATAGCGTTTGTGCGCGAAAACAGAAATTTGGACCGGATGGCGTTCGCGCGTGAAGCGGCCGATTTCCAAACGGTTTTTTGCGTTGGGTAGGCCTAGTGGGTGGGCAACCTGCACGACATATGGGGTCACGCTGCGGGACTCGGTTGGCGGGAAATTCAAAAATTTAAATTTTCAAAGTACTGAAAAATGGGTTGGGCAAGGTAGAACTCGAAAAAGTTGCATATAATGGTGTATACTATCTTTTGATATGTTGTAGCCTTCGATAGTGCCGAGGGTGGAAGAAATGAAATGAATTGGATCGCTGCGGGACCCATTTTGGCGCCAAATTTGAAAAATTCGCGAATTTCGGCCCAGGGTCGACTTTGACTGGCTGCTGTGCTGGGCTAGGTAGCAGCTAGAGCGGCGAGACCGCTTTTGGTGCTCCTTCCCAGATGTCCTCTATCGAATGAGCCATGAACGAAGAAAATCGGTCGAAACACAAAAGAGTTATTTTCCCGCAACTTTTTTGACTCCGGGGTCGGAAATTGCGATTATCGCGTTACGGCGTCTGTAACGCTCGAATACGTTGCCGAATCGGTTCAAAAGTGGTTTTAAACGATTCTACGTTGAAATCGGGTCCAGAAAAGTGTTTTTGGCAAATTTGCAGAGCTACAGTAACCCTGCTGCGTCCATTTGAATATTGGGTGTCGGGTCGACTTTCGCAATATTATACTCGATTTCGGGGTTTTCGGGGGCGCTGATTACAAATTTGGCATTCGTTTAGCGTTTAGATGATGTTTAAGCGTACCTATGACGAATTCGCATGCTACCGTACCCCAAGTGCAGAATTTTGGTTCTGCGAGTCCATAGAAAGTTAGGGGTGTTGTATGTCGATTCTGGGGTATTCTGGGATGTACAGGGTTTTTTTTTAGGTGACCACATTTTGTTTTCGAATAACTTTTGCAAGGGGCAACCAAAATTAGTGAAACTTGACACAAATATAGACCTATGTATAAGGTTTTGTTACGAATTGATTTCGTCGAAATTGGTTTGCCCGTTAGCAAACCGCGGCGCGTCTCGCAAGAGCACTTATTTCGCCAATCTCGGCGTCTTTGCCTCACTATAACTTGCGCCAGGTGAGAGATAATGAGACGCGGTTTGTACGGTTAGAAAGCCGAGAAAATAAGCTTCAATTTGATGTCCAATACGGCTTGATTCGTTTGCTCGTTGCCGAGAAAGCGCAATGCAATACGCTGACGGAAACGAAGATCGGCCTCGCGCCGCCGTGGGCAGCTTCTCCTCCACGTGATGGGCTCGATCCGCCCGATTCGGATGAACTGTCGCTTGCTTTTTCTTCCGCATTGTCCATTGTTTCGTGTCGTCAATACATCAAATTGAAGCTTATTTTCTCGGCTTTCTAACCGTACAAACCGCGTCTCAATATCTCTCACCTGGCGCAAGTTATAGTGAGGCAAAGACGCAAGAATTGGCGAAATAAGTGCTCTTGCGAGACGCGCCGCGGTTTGCTAACGGGCAAACCAATTTCGACGAAATCAATTCGTAACAAAACCTTATACATAGGTCTATATTTGTGTCAAGTTTCACTAATTTTGGTTGCCCCTTGCAAAAGTTATTCGAAAACAAAATGTGGTCACCTAAAAAAACCCTGTAGATCACGAATTCGGCATTAGTTTTGCGATTGGGGGTGTCAGGAGACCACAACAGGGGAGAGGAGTCCCCGTGCGTAGGAGTTCAAATTTGTGGAGTATACTGCGTCCCCCGGACGACTTGCCTGGTTTAGTTTATTGTCTGCAGGGATACTGTTCTCCTTTCTCAGATGCCAATCTTGTTAACCGTTCCTGCAAATGTCGCTAGTTACGGAGTTCAAATCGTGCATCGTCATTGGCTACTACTACTGCACTTCGTGTAATCTGAGTGTGAGCGCCGCATGTGCATTTGTAGTCTCTCTGCCGGGCGAAGAAAGGCGAGTCTTCGCGCGTACGTGATAATCCCCCCGTCGACTGCATCCCTGTTTTACTTGTATTCGCGCAAGGCTTAGTTGAAAGAAAGGCAAACACTGGCATACAACTCGCATACTTGAGCAAACGTGTGCACAAAGGGTTGAAGGTTAGTCGCCTGCACAAGATAACTGCGCGCTCCGCGCAAGCGCTCGTCACCATTGGCAATCCGCTCGTTTCTGCACGTTCTTTCGAAGATAAAAGACGTGCGCTTGGAGTTGTTTGGCTGCTCCTTTTGCATTCTTTGCACTTTTGTACTTTCCAAGCACCAGTGAAGAAGCATGTTCACGTCTCTCACTCGGCTGCCAGCCGCTCGTCTGGCTCCAGGAAAGCTGGCCACATCTGGAAGCAGGCGTGGCTTGTCGAGTGGCAGTGGGTCGCGCTTCTTCAGGGGCAGAAACGGCCCTAGGAGGGCCTTCACTGGAGGAGCTGCGATGGCGACCATGGCGGCAGCAGGTGTCATTAGTTTTGCTCACTGTTGTTGTATAAAGCATGGCAAAGTGACTGGCACTAAGCATTCAGGCAATTGCCATTTATCCCATTGCACAGGCGTAACAGCTGGCAAATGGTGGAGTTGGGACAAGAGCAAGAAGGATGCAGTCACCCAGCCCAAGTGGTCCCTGGACGACAACGAGCCCAAACCAAGACCGGATTTGCCGACCTTTACGCTGGCGCAACTGAAGGAGCACACCAACCACCACACGGGATACTGGGTGGCCTACAAGGGCGCAGTCTATGATATCACTGACTTCATTTATGCGCATCCTGGTAGTGTGATGCGTTTTGTGAAGCGAAGTGAACTATTTCTTAGCGACCACAGAGCTGTATTCATTAGGTGGAAACGGCAGGCTCGAGATGGCCGCGGGTCAAGACATGAGGCCTTTCTGGGACGTCTACAGGCTTCACTATCGGGGACACATCGTTCCATTCATGGAGCAGAAGTATCGCATTGGTGAGGTTATACCTCTTTTCAATGAAAATTGGAAATAAATTTTGAATCTCATTCTCAAAGCAAATTATTAGACACTTCTCAAATCTCTTTCAAACATTCTTCAGGCAACCTCTCCCCTGAAGACGCCGAGAAAGCGGCAGACTTCGAATTCGGAGATGTCTACGAAACCGACCCTGCAAGACACCACTTCAACACTCCTGCAGCTCACAAGCCCTTTTGTGGAGAGTGTCGCTTGGACCTTCTGGCTGAGAGCTACTACACTCCCAATGAGCTATTCTACACTCGCAATCACCACAACGTTCCTTACATCGATGAGAATGACTGGGAACTGATTGTTGAAGGGAACGGAGTCAAAAGAACAGTGTTTTCACTCGAGTATCTCAAGAAGAACTTCGAGCAAATCGATGTGGTGGCAGTGGTACAGTGCGCTGGCAATAGGGGAGAGGACTACCATGGCATGGGAGCGGGCCCTTCGAAGGTGCTGCGTCTTATGTGGACTGATTTCTATCATATTTTGCTGTAATTTTACCAAATATTGTACGTATTTCAGGCCACATTTCTCATGCCTCACTGGAGCGCAGGGGCCATCAGCAACGCCAAGTGGACAGGTGTGCGCATCAGGGACATCTTGAAACATTGCGGCATGGATGTGGACGGCATGGCCTGTGGACAAGTGCACGTGAAGAATGCCAATCACCTAATCCAGTGGGGCTACGACGTCGACGAAACTGGCGAGGAGCACGGAGCGTCCACTTACATGGACAAGGTGGGAGCTGCAATCTGCGAATACGGTAGTTTGCGTGTTTGAAACACCACGTTTGCAGATTGTGGCCTTTGACGGCGACGCCATCATCGCTTTCAAGATGAACGACCAGCCACTCCCCCCTGACCACGGTGCTCCAGCGCGCGTCATCCTGCCTGGGCACGCTGGAGCGCGCATGTGCAAGTGGATTCACAAGCTTCAGGTGCATTTATTGTATGTGACACTTGTCATCACAACTCCACACAATTTCTCAGTTTCGTTTCAGGTGTTGGACCACCCCTACAGCGTTCTCCAGTGTCTCAACTTCGCTCAAGATGTCACTTTTGAGGATGGCCTGTCGGTGTGGCCTCCAAAGAACATCAGTGATGAGATCAGGGCGGAAATGGTGGTGCAAGAGATGCCAGTGCAGTCACTAATCACTCAGCCACCCCAGAACTCGACCATAGGTGTTCTGAGCAAGAACGAATCTGTCTTGGACTCCATTCCACTGAAAGGGGTGGCCTGGAGTGGAGGAGGCTCTGGTACAAATTCCAAAAGAACCTTCTGAGTCAGATGTCAGCGAGATCACAAAGAGTGCTTGCAGGTATCAAGCGTGTGGATGTGTCTCTCAATGGAGGCAAAAACTTCACCGACTCAGAGCTGTTCAAGCCAGTGGAGCAGAAGCGTCGCTGTGAGTGGGGATGGACGCTATTTCATAGGGAGGTGGAGCTGCCGGAGGACGTCAAGCAGCGGCTGAGGAAGGGAGAGAAGGTATAGAGGAGATAAGATAAGCAGCGGAGTGGGAAGAGGAAGAACAAAGATCGCCAGCTGTTAGACTTACAGTACCTGTCGCAATTTGAGACTCACGCCGCGTAGTTGCATCCTGCAACCCCTAGAATTCGTATGGAGTTGCTAGAACTCAATTGACTCTGCTAAAACAGCTGCAACTCAGATAACCCTGCTGAAGCTGTCCGGAACCACATGCACAATCTTTAAAAACAACCAAATCTGCATCTAAAAGCACCAGACAGCCGCCACTCACTCGCCCCTCTTCAGGTCCAACTGGAGCTGGTGTCCAAAGCCGTGGACTCCTCCTTCAACGTGCAGCCCGAGAGGCCCGATCCCTATGTCAACCCGCGCGGAACGGCCGTCAACCACTGGTACCGTGTCGTGGTCACTCTGGACCCCAAGCTTCCCCTGGGGACGGTCCTGAACCCCGCTGAGCAGCCCGCAGAGGAGGGGAGGTACGTCAACTATCCAAGTGGAGGCCAGTTCCGAAGCGCCTTCAAGGAGGGAGGCTGGGAGATGGAGGGGAAGCAGGAGGAGCCCACGGCCTGGCACCCATACATGGAGAAGGGCACGCCCATCGACTGGGACTACTACCGTAACCTGAGCGCCTCGCCCTGGCACGCCAAGGCCAAGCAGGTGGTGGGCAAGACCGACATGGAGGAGTAGGACGTGACGAAGAATGATTTTTTGAATTTGCCTAACTACATATTATTGTACACCGATTAGATGAAACTGTTAACGTTATACGTTCGCCTTTGTTCTGCTTTGGATATCATTTTGTAATGAAGTAGAATGTTTTGTTGATGTAGAGGGGTCCGGTCGTCGTTCAGAACACAGTTTTGTACTATTACAATGAGCGCAATAAAGTACATTGCAGTCGCAATTTGACTAGACGCGAGTAACAGCAGTTGCTGAAGTTGTCTGCTGGAATTCTCCTAAAGCAAACAACTTGAACGAACATACCTCTTGACAAGAGCAACGGCGCAAGTGACAGCCAATAGGAAACGAAAAAATATCTGTCCATGTTGCATTCGTTCATAAGTACAACACAGCGGAGAAGAATCTTGTACATCACGCCAAACAATACAATATAGACACAGAATTGTACACTCGACTCACTGGTACTACTAGTACTAGTAGAGAGAGGCAGGGACAACAACGAGTTGTGTGCCATTGCTGCTAGCGCGAGCAGCAGAGACCCAACTATGTATGTACGTACATATCCCAAACTCTTAAACCCAGCGCGGCGAGCACTGTCTGTACACGACATTGCGAGGCCAATTCTTCGTCTTGTGAACACCAACCTGTCTTACTCAGTGGTTAGTAGTTCTTTTGGTGAAGAGCTGCCCTTTCCTATTCTGATTCTGATTGGTGCGACTGTTGACGACAGGGGTGGCTTTTGGCAGCCAACCGAAGTAGAGGGCCGCGAACGCTTCTCGTGTCTTCTTTGAGGTTGTGAGAACGAAATAGGGGTTGGACAGACAGGCCAGATGGACGGACGAGCTCCTGTAAAGCTCTGTCCCAGTTTAAGGTCGTAGTTCCTGTTTCATCAAGAGCAGGTTAAAAGTATGTAGTGTATCTACTTAGGTATGGCGTTGTTTTCAAATGGCTGTGATTTGCACTGGAACTACCTGCATACAACGGCACACTGTTGCTGTTCATGAGTGTCTCTTTTCAGCTGAGTTAGGTTAAGATAAGAAGGCCTGTAAACCTTTGTATGTATGACCGTACACTTTCGTAAAGCCCTACACAGTAGGGAAACGAGCTCACCCTAGTGCGGCGATGGTCTCGTTAGACACTTGGATTTGGGTGAGGAGCGAGACGCTGGAGCCTGTTTTGGTGTACACCCGAAAAACTATGAATTGTGGCCACTGAGCCTGTCACAAAGATCCCACATGTTCATTCTCAAAGTCAAGGGTGGCCTTTTCATGGGTTCTAAAATTCATAATTCCTACTGAAGGGCCATCTTACATACAGGGTGAGTCACGCTAAACCTACGGTGTTTGTCCGCCAATATCTCACTTTATGTCTGAGCGAATGAAACAATTTTTGGAGTGCTGATAGAAGATATCCTAACTTAAATATGTGCGAAATTTTATGTTGATTGGTTGTGCCATTCTTGAGATATGATCTGGCAAACAGAAATTCTAAAATTGTCAGTAGAAAGTGTTATGTGTAGCAATTTACTAGCCAGACTTGCATGAAATTTTGCACCAAGATAGCTTTATGTATCTGCAAAATTCCCTGAAAAAATCGCGCCAGTCGCAGTTGTTGTTATGGAGCCGTCGCGCCGACAAACCATCTAGGTTGCAGAAAATGGCGGTACGAAGCCCAACAGCACAAACATGGTTATTCCGGGTAAACTGTTGTAACTTTTGCACGTTCTTGCCGACAATCGCGAGATTCACAGGAACACTAAGTCTAAAGGTTTCGCACAGGGCCTGCGAACATCGGCTTATTTGGTTCAGTATCTCGTCAGATATGAGCACACAAAGACCGTATGTTTGTGCCAATTTTGGCGCTGACGCGCAGTGAAAATGGCCGATTCTTCTTTGCCAACTCATATCTCAAGAACGGCACCAATAGCCCATTGACGAACGTTCCGCCACTATTCCCAATTTTGAAACGCTGATGAAACGTGGTCCTCCCCAGTTTCGGAGCAAAATTTTGACAGTCAAAATTTTTGACTGTCAAAACCGGTCGAGGCCAAAGTCAAATTTTGACAGTCAAAACAAAATTTGCCCAGTTCTGTCTGTATTGACCGTCAAAATGTAGCCTTATTTTGAACGTCAAAAGTGCATCTATGTCACAATTTTGTCTGACAAAATTCGTACAAGCTTTTGTACAATCTACAGCTTGATTTACATAAAGTTTGTCTTTAAACCACACGTAAAAAGCGGTTTTACTGTTTTCCACTCCGCAAATGGTGTATTTTGTGTTATTTAGTCACAGAATTGTACTGCAGCATGCAATCTTGTGAATTTTCAGGAGAATGCAACTTTTCTACCCTCATTTGGTCTCTATTTTGGATAGCGACGCGAGATCAGATTTTGTCTGACAAAAAATTGGTTTGACAGTCAAAACCGGCCAATGGCGCAAAATTTTTTGTCAGACAAAACAGTTTGACTGTCAAAACAGCCTGAGGCCAAAGTCCCGAATTTCGACAGTCAAAAAAAAATAACGCCCATTTTTTGACGGTCAAAACTCGGACCACCCCCTAGAACGCTGATAGAACGCTGAAGCCTGGAACGTTCGTCAATGAGCTAATCAACACAAAATTTTGCACATATTTAAGTAAGGATATCTTCTATTAGCACCCCAAAAATTGTTTCATTCGCTCGTATATAAAGTGAGATATTAGCCGACAAAGACCGTAGGTTTAGCGTGACTCGCTCTGTACATTAGGTCCACTAAGGAAATTTGGCCCACTTGCCCATCATGTTCAGAATTTCACAGTCAATCATGGTCAAAACAGATTTATCTATGTATTACATTCATAAATTTATACAATTAGTTTTGAACAAAACAGGCGCTTGGTGAGCAGCGCGTATAGCAGCTGAACGAAGAACAGGCCGAAACCGCACAGCAGCATGTTCCGCTCGGCCGTCGTCTGCTGTTGATGCTGAGCGTCGTTGCACAAGCAAGTTACCAGATTGCTGATGAAATGGAAATATTGTTTTGTGTCATGCGTGCCGTTTACGTGACATGAGCCCTTGTAGCCCTATGAGAGCTACAGTAGGTATGTAGGTAGGTAGTGATGGCAACTTGGAAACCGGGTAGGTACATACAGTACTTACCCGGTTTTCCCCGGTTTTTCCGCCCGGCCGCAAGCCGTGCATTTGCAATACGTACACTTATGTATGTAAACAGACGGCCTAGTAATCAACCCTGCGAGCCTCCGCCTATTCGACACTTCACAAGCGATAACCGCCACGCCGAGAATATATTCTACAAAATGTGAAGATTTTTTCTGTTTTTCAAAACTTCTACAAAACTTGCCGTTACACAAATGAAATTGTCAAAATTTGTGCAACGAGTTCCTGCTGCTTCTGGCCGCCGAGGCGACTGCGCAAAAGGGACAGGAAAGCCAGCGAGTAGAGGAGAAAAGAGACGCTGCAGAGGGAAAGCCAGACGACGCCACTCGACGTGTAGGCCGGGCGGAAAAACCGGGGAAAACCGGGTAAGTACTGTATGTACCTACCCGGTTTCCGAGTTGCCATCACTACCTACCTACATACCTACTGTAGCTCTCATAGGGCTACGAGGCTGTCACGTAAACAGGCAGCGCCGTGACGCGAAACAATATTTCCCCATTTTCATCAGCAATCTGGGTAACTATTTGTGCAACGAACAGTTTTCACATCGACGGCGGACGAGAGCGGCCGAGCGGAACATGGTGTCAGCCTGTTCTTCGTTCAGCTGCCTATACGCACTGCTCACCAAGCGCCTGTTTTGTTCAAAACTCATTGTATAAATTTATGAATGTAATACATAGATAGAATCTGTTTTGACCAGTAATTGAAATTCTGAACATGAGATGGGCAAGTGGGCCAAATTCCTTAGTGGACCTAATAAGCGAGTCACGGTCTTTGTCGCTGACAATTTTTGGCGGGTATCCTTCTTAATCTGTGCAAAATTTTGTGTTGATTAGCTCATTGACGAACGTTTCTCACGTTTATCTGGCGTTCTAGGGGGTGGTCCGAGTTTTGACCCATTTTTAATCTCAAAATTCGGACTTTGGCCTCGGTTGTTTTGACAGTCAAACTGTTTTGTCTGACAAAAAATTTTCAGTTGGCAGTTTTGACTGTCAAACCAAATTTTTGTCAGACAAAAATCTGAATTGTGGAGCATGAGGGTAGAGAGTTCGTCTCAAAAATTTTCACAAGATTGGTGTGCTGCAGTACAATTCTGCTAAAATAACACAAAATACACCATTTGCGGAGTGAAACAGTAAAACTCGTTTTACGGTAAATCTAAAAACTGTAAGATATTACGAAAGCTTGTACAATTTTTGTCGGACTACGAGTTGACATAAATGCACTTTGACGTTCAAATTGGGGCTCTACGCCGGGCGGAGAAACTCGGCAAATTTTGTTTTGAGTGTCAAAATTTGACTTTGCACTGGCAGTTTTGGGCATCCGATTTTTAGACTGTCAAAATTTTGCTCCGAAAACTGGGGAGGACCACGTTTAAGATCAGCGTTTCAGAGTCAAAAATAGAGCGA
>JASAMZ010010920.1:0-13846 GCA_030248115.1 Linhomoeus sp. GSCO2_2
GACTGAGATTACAAGCGATAGGTCTCAGACAAACAGAGTAGAAGACGGCAAGTGAAACGGCATGAGAAGGTTTTAGCTTGAGACCGTAAGCTGACTAGGATGCAAGCTGAAGTGCCAAATAGTTGTATCACACAACCCCCCCCCTTACGGAAGCTGCTTTTCTAGCGAATGTAATGAGCGAAGACAAAGCAAACTAGCAGCGACAAAGAAAGTTTGGCTAAAATTTTTCTTCTCCTCTCGCTCTTCGTCGCGAGGGTCTTCAATTCTTCTTCTCTAGGTTATCCCCTGCTCTTGTGGGGTCCTGGTGGTCATCCGTTTGGCGTCATTGACTCCTGGTGGCTCGTTGTGATGGCTTTCGTCCACATCAGAATGTTTGTCCTTCAGGTGTGGATCGTTCCAGTTCCCGGTCAGGTTGTTGCAGTGGAAGCAGGTGGCTTTGGCGATGTCCTCGCGGTTGCTGATTTGGCCAGGGTCAGCAATGCGGCAGCGTGGAGTGGGTCCAACGCTGCTGTTGTAGACGGGTTTGGCGACCTTTGCGGTGGTGGACCCTTGTCTGGCCTCACTTGAGTATGGCTCCAAGTCCGGGGAACCCTGTTGCAGTAGGGTGGCGGTGGCAGTGAAAGTCGACGCGGTCGGTGCCTCCGTTGGCTATCTTCGACATTTTCAAATGGCTAGTATTTAGCAAGGTTTTTCTATGGATGTGTCCGGCAACGTTTGTTTTTGCCATATATTCGAACTAAAACTGAATGTGGCAATTGTGATTACTGTGCAGTTCTGCAATCTACAACAGCAACGGTGCTGTACCCGTCCGCATTTGTGACCCAAAAGAAAAGGGCGTCGTCCCATTTAGACCCTCTTCATTCCAAAGTGAACCTGCGGCGAACATTCCTGATCCATTTATGGATCAGTACCCACCAATGCGCCTTACAGGCATCGATTGCCCAAGTATGACACAAACTTTCTTTGGAAACTCGAGGTAACTGCGGCGAAATTCCACGAAGAAATGCTCAACTTTCTATTCTGGCACACTATGGAATATACTCCTCAAATGCCCGAAACACTATGCGATGCCAATCAACCATCATCGGGTACCCAGTTTTTACTCTAAGCTTGTTAACGCCGCAGGCAAACTTTTTCACTTTCTATAGCGCCGCAGGAGAGAAGTTTTCTCTTGCTGAACATCTGAGGGGCAAAGTCGGCATCCGGGGGGACATTTGCCCTGATTGCCCTCCCCCTCCACCCCCCACCCTTGGCTACGCTACTGGAGTATACCCGGCGGAGCCTAGAACCGCCACAGAGAACCGGTTCCCACAACACACTTCGCGAGGAATTTTGCTTCATGGTGGCGACCACTTTGTGGGCCCAGAACTGCTTCTCGCCCTTCTCCCACAGGTGGTAGGCGAACGCGAACTCAATGAGAGCGCCAAAGACGAATGCGGTGCAGACGATGACCCAGACGTCGAGCGCCGTCGAGTAGGAGACGGGTGGGACGTTTAGCTTGATGGCTAAATGGTGGTAGGCTTGCCCAGGCGATTTGGCAATAAGATTCTGTCACAGCGTACACCGATTTGATTTTAAAAGACGCTGTATTTCAACGGCGCAAAGTGGCGCCTAGCAATTGACAAGCCTCGCGTCACAGGTCGTGCTTTGCTTTGCGAATGGAGAGTAAATCTTCGTCAGTTCATAAGTAAGTCACTCACACGAAAACTGTGACGTCAACACCAGAAATGTGGTGATGGAGAGCGTCACTCTAGCGGGAACGGCTCGCGGACTGAAAACGCAACGGTTCAAGCATCTACACAGTGGCGTAGCCAGGGGGAGCAATCGGGGCAAATGTCCCCCCCCCCCCCCCAGATGAGAGCTTTGCCCCCCCCCCCCCCCCCAGATGGCCAGCAAAAGAAAAAATTTTCGCCTGCGGCACTATAATTAGTAAAAATTTTTGCCTGCGGTGAAATAAGGAAAATTTTCGCCTGCGGTACTATAAATCATAAAAATTTTCGCCTGCAGCGCTATAAATAATGAAAATTTTCGCCAGTGGCACTATAAATAATGAAAATTTTCGCCTGCGGCGCTATAAACAAATGAAAATTTGCACCCGGTAGCGCTCAACGAACGGCTAAAAAATATTGCCCTCCCCAAAATTTTTTTGCCCCTCGAAGTTGTCAACACTGGCTACGCCACTGCATCTACGCACACTGTTTTGCATCTAATCCTACAGTACACTTCGTTCACCTGATCCAGAATGAAATCCAGGAAATCGAGACGACGGCGCTGCTTGGCAGGAAGATTTGGAACGCGTGGTAGCCAATGTATCTGTGCAGCTCAAAATAGGCCAACAGACAACTGAATTCGCCCGCTGCGCAACAGACAAATTTGTTAGCGACTTGCCATTGTAAAGGTAGTATTGTTATGAACGTCCAAACGCACAATCGTAGATCGCATCGTCGCAGTAGTCGACGTAGGCGCTGGCGATTTTGAAGTTCGGCAATTCGATGGATTTGGATAAAAGGATGCTGTCGTTGCCTTGACCCCAGGACATCTTCAGGCGTTGTACTGTGGACATGTCTGCAACTCATGGTCACTCCGAAACCCTCATTGATTACTCTGGTTGATTAGTATATTGTAAAATGTCCAATAAGCGCCCTATGTGTTCAACATACGGTACTTCCAGCCTATTGGAGGTGTATGTCTTATTCGACGCGGGAGTGTCTATTGATTCAACCCTCGAGGGATTCAAGAATCTTCTAACAATGCCAGGTTCATGTCACACTTTTGTATGGATTTGCATCGTTTTGTTGTAGAACTACTCCTAATTCTATCCTCTCTCTCTCTCTCTCTCTCTCTCTCTCTCTCTCTCTCTCTAGTGAGTGGGTGGGGCGCTTATTGAAATTGGGGGGAGGGCGCTCATTGGAAGAAACACAATGTAGAAATTCGTTTGAAAACAAATCTACTGTAACCAACCAGTTAAGTTGATTTAAGTTAGCCATTTTGTGTCCATACATGTGTGTCTGTCTTCTGCAAGAAGTGCGCAAATACTCCTTACATGGCAGAATCTTCAGGAAGCACCTCTGCACATCCGCAGGGAACCTCCTAAGATCCATGTTGCAGGTTATTTCGGCGACAATTCTAAAGGAGCGATCGCTGTGTCTGGCGGAATCGTTCAATTTCAGATTCATTTCTATTCTCCGCTCAATTGACCTTTTCGACGCCCATACGGTGCCGTTTGGGTGCAGCCTCATGACAAAGTTGGGCACTGTGACGTCCGGTACTCTTGAGCGTTTCGCATTGACGAAATAGATGTCAGGCCACCATATTTGGTTGGCTATCCTTAAGTCGTTCGTTATTAGGCATTCACTAAAGTTGTGCCGCAATCTGACGTCTCTCCAAGTCGTGCGTAAGTAGAAGTCCATTTCGTAGTCCTGAACACGTCTAACGATAAAAGTCTTCTATTCTACATACAAGTGATGGGCATACCATCGTTGTAGTTCGAAATGAAGAGATACTCTCCACATAAACATTGACGTCCACATTTGTGTGGCCGAACGTTTCGTTCTCACTGTAGACGTGAGGGTACACGAGCTTGTGATAAACTGATGTGTCGGTCAGAGCAAACAGCATCCCACTCATTGCTTCCTCTTCATTTCGAAGGGCTCTCAAACCATCATCGGTTGCAACGCAAATCATGAAGGTTGCGAAATAACTGAACAGAGCATTCAACGTAGGCAGTTGAATAGGTGAGCGACGACGCCGACGACGACGGCGACGACGGCGGCGACGACGACGACGACGACGACGACGACGACGACGACGACGACGACGACGACGACGACGACGACGACGACGACGACGACGACGACGACGACGACGACGACGACGACGACGACGACGACGGCGGCGGCGGCGGCGGCGACGACGACGACGACGACGACGACGACGACGACGACGACGACGACGACGACGACGACGACGACGACGACGACGACGACGGCGACGACGACGACGACTCACAGCAAAGCCAGAATGCGTAGGGTGCCCATGGCTGCATTCAGCTGGCGTCGAATGCAAACGCTGCATACACAATTACGTGGATGCTGCACTACCTAAGCTCTACGCTATACAATCCTCTGTGGTTTTCCACTCATTCTCCGAGGGGCCCGACAATGAATTTCCGGCCTAGGCTACCTTCATACATATTCTGCCCCCTTGATTGACTCCCATTTGACTTCACGGCCCACCTGCACTTGTGATACAACTATTGGCACTTCAGCTTGCATCCTAGTCAGCTTACGGTCTCAAGCTAAAACCTTCTCATGCCGTTTCACTTGCCGTCTTCTACTCTGTTTGTCTGAGACCTATCGCTTGTAATCTCAGTCTCACCCTTTCTCACGCTCTGTCATCTCTCTTTAGCATTGTGGGATTTCGGGTTCAACCTTGACATGCTGTGTAAGCTTCCGTTCTAACCTTTGTTTGTCTGAGAGCGCTGCTTGCTAAGGTACGTACATAAGCTGACGCTTGCCACTGGATTATCGCCCTTGGACTTTTGAGTTGAAACTGAACTAAAGGGAGCTTGCCCTAATACAAGCTTAAGGTGGTACACAGAGGTACCACAAGTGGTGGCCACAGCAGATTGGCACCTTCCAAGCGGCCAGAGAAGATAAGATGCTGCGCCACAACCGTGGCAGACCGGACAAGGACTACGAGGTGCTGGAGCGGCTGCTGAGATTCTTCCAAGCAGAACTGAAGAAGGCAGACAAGAGGGCCGACGCCGCCGCAATTCGCCTTCGCAAAGCCGTGAGAAGCCGACAAGAGCTACAACGCCAAGTCGAGGTACTGCAGCGTGAGTACACCTCCAGCCGCGGGAGTCCACACAGTCCACCAAAGGCCTGGCATGAGGCCACAAGCAAAGAAGCGCGCTTCCGGCTGGCGCAAGAGATCGCCGAGCTGAGACAGAGACTGGAGCAGCTGACAGCTGCCGTGCTGAAGAGGAACGCTCGCCCAGAGCCAAAGCTGCCAGGTGACAAAGAGGCCTGCCCGCTAATGTTCTGCGCGATGCCAGCAGAACGAGTGTGCCACGCGCCCACGAGCGGCGACAATTTGACCAACGTGCGAGAACTCAAAGGGCAAGAGAATGTGGCACTTCCCCACGTGCATACACCTCTGAAAGTGCCAAGAGAAGAAAATACTGCCGAAAGAACCAAGGACGTTGAGCCAGAGGAAAGCCGAAAGGACAAGGAGACGCCAGACGTCAAGGACAAGATAGCCAACGGAGGCACCGACCGCGTCAACTTCACTGCCACCGCCACCCTACTGCAACAGGGTTCCCCGGACTTGGAGCCATACTCAAGTGAGGCCAGACAAGGGTCCACCACCGCAAAGGTCGCCAAACCCGTCTACAACAGCAGCGTTGGACCCACTCCACGCTGCCACATTGCTGACCCTGGCCAAATCAGCAACCGCGAGGACATCGCCAAAGCCACCTGCTTCCACTGCAACAACCTGACCGGGAACTGGAACGATCCACACCTGAAGGACAAACATTCTGATGTGGACGAAAGCCATCACAACGAGCCACCAGGAGTCAATGACGCCAAACGGATGACCACCAGGACCCCACAAGAGCAGGGGATAACCTAGAGAAGAAGAACTGAAGACCCTCGCGACGAAGAGCGAGAGGAGAAGAAAAATTTTAGCCAAACTTTCTTTGTCGCTGCTAGCTTGCTTTGTCTTCGCTCATTACATTCGCTAGAAAAGCAGCTTCCGTAAGAGGGGGGATTGTGTGATACAACTATTGGCACTTCAGCTTGCATCCTAGTCAGCTTACGGTCTCAAGCTAAAACCTTCTCATGCCGTTTCACTTGCCGTCTTCTACTCTGTTTGTCTGAGACCTATCGCTTGTAATCTCAGTCTCACCCTTTCTCACGCTCTGTCATCTCTCTTTAGCATTGTGGGATTTCGGGTTCAACCTTGACATGCTGTGTAAGCTTCCATTCTAACCTTTGTTTGTCTGAGAGCGCTGCTTGCTAAGGTACGTACATAAGCTGACGCTTGCCACTGGATTATCGCCCTTGGACTTTTGAGTTGAAACTGAACTAAAGGGAGCTTGCCCTAATACAAGCTTAAGGTGGTACACAGAGGTACCACACACTTATCGGCTTCTAGAGATTGGCCAATAGGTAATAATCACTCGATTTCGCCATCATTCAAAAGGGCCGACTGGGGAAACGCTAGCAGGTGATTGTTTCACTTCGTTACCGCAAATAGCAGCAACGACAGCAGTCGAGGCCTGTGCCATGTCGTTACTTGAGCGCGTTCAAAGGCGGCATTCGACACGTCGTTTGAAATCACTCGATGAACGCTTTCAGGCACTGTGCTGTGTGATGGAGCTCGAAGAAAACGATGAGCAGCAGTGTAAGTGAAGTCGCTGCACCCGACAGAAGTTGCGCAAAGTGGTACAAATACAGCACGTTGTACCAAACCTTCAGAAATTCTGCTTATTTGTCTGAAACGTCTTCCACATTGTATGCCCTACATCATTATTGGCCTAATGTGCAGTTATGTACGCTTGACAGCAGCGCTTGAAGTCGATGTCTTCACTGATCTGCGCGCCCTATAAACTCGCAAGCCGTGTCGCAACTTTAGCCTCGTAATACCTATGTAATTTATAAATCAGGGAAAATATTTGGGGTACGACAGGTTAATACAAGTGCAATTGTTTTATTCTTTCATATTCTATTTGCAAATATCTCGTTGTCTGAAAATTGGCAGATCCGACACTATCAAGTTACGGTGAGGAGTGCGTCATCAGCTCCAGTGGGTGGCACTAGCAGTATACACGCTCGCTGCATTGGTGCGGCGCGAAAAAGCTTGCCATCCTTATATACTAATCACGCGATCTCTGTTTGTTTGTTTGTTTGTGTGTTAACACGATAACTCTCGACAGCGGCGACGGATCCCGGACATCTATACATTTTCGGAACCGCCTTCCGCCGGGCACCGTCTGGCCGAAGTTTGGTCTTGGGCCGCCGCCTAAATTCGGTCGAAATTCCGAAAATATCGTTTTTTGGCACATTTTTGGCGCTAACTCCCGACTGCGGTGGCGGATCGCGACGAGCCGTGCATGAACGGAACCGCCGTTCGACGCTGCACCATCTGGTCCAAGTTTCGTCTTCGGCCGCCGCCTAAATCGTCCGAAATTCGCGATTTTCGGGCAAATTTCGGCCGTTTTCGGAACACCATTCTTCGCAACAACGATTACGATTCCGCCATAGTACGGCTTGCTTCGCTGTGAGATCCAACTTGCGCACTATTTGCTTTACACACTGTGTTCGCTGTGAGACCCAAGTTGATAACAATATGCTTTACACACTGTCAAAGCACCGTCAACACGGGGTTTCGTCTTCTGACCAAGAACGTCGCACGAGTCACGGGCACAGGGGAAGCGCAAAACGTCGGTTTGTCCTCTGACCAAGAAGGGCGCACGAGTCACGGGCGCGACATCGGTCTCTGAAGGTGCAGCGTGTCAGGTGAGCGACATCGCTGTTTGAAGCTGCAGCGCGCATCAGCTGCGCGACATCTGTCTCTGAAGCTGCAGCGCCTCAGCTGCGCGACATCGGTGTTTGAAGCTGCAGCGCGTCAGCGGCGCGACATCAGTCTCTGAAGCTGCAGCACGTCAGCTGCGCGACATCGGTCTGTGAAGCTGCAGCACGTCAGCTGCGCGACATCGGTCTCTGAAGCTGCAGCGCGTCAGCTGCGCGACATCGGTCTCTGAAGCTGCAGCACGTCAGCTGCGCGACATCGGTCTCTGAAGCTGCAATGCGTCATCCACGGGCTATAGACCCTAGTTTTGGACCACAGTATGATGCAGATTCTCTGTCAATCTCAACAGTAGTTCGCGATCCCAACTCCTTTAAGATCCAAGTGAATCCAAGTTGAATGGCTCTTCCAAATACTTCCTACAGTAGGTACTAGGTAGGTACGTGAAATCAAAATCTGGGCCGGTAGACTGCGTAGAAGGTGACGCTGCAGCAGAAGAAGGCAACTGGAAAGGCGACGCGGCTGATTCGGTCGATTTTGGCCGAGGTGACGCTGTTGAGCGCCGGCAGGAACTTGCGCACCTTGCCAAAGACGGAATTCTGGCGAGACAGCGTCTGCAGATTTGCAATTATGTCAGTGTGCTGCAGGCAGCGCGAATGGAGTGATACAGTACACTGCTGTCTATAGTAAGACCCACAATGAGTACACCGTCTAGGCGCGCACAGTACCTTGCCCTTGTCCACAGCGTGGCCGCTGTCTTCGGCTTTATCGGGAACTGCGAACTCGGTACCCGATGCGGTGGAAGCGAATACCACCGCCTGGCGCTGCAGCTGCTGTTGTCTCGCGGTCGAGGGCGGTCGGGACACTCCTGTAACGCCGAGAAACCTTGAAGGATCAGCTAACCGCGAATACCGGCTGCCGTTTCGGATTTGGATGCTGATAATCCTGCTGTGAGCAAACCTCTCATTCGAGTCGAAACGGCATTCGAAGGCTCATGCGAGAAATTGGAACCGTGAAACTCTATCGTAGGAAACGCTTTCCTCTGCGCACCATGCGAGGCCTTCTGTTTCATGGTGGCGACGACCTTGTGTGCCCAGAATCGCTTCTCGTCCTCCTCCCACAGGTGGTAGGCGAAAGCGAACTCTATGAGAGCGCCGAAGACGAAAGCTGTGCAGATAGTGACCCACACGTCGAGGGCAGTGGCGTAGGAGACGGGAGGGACGTTGACTTTGACGGCTGTAAGTAGTAGTTTTGAATTGAGTTGAGTTGAATTGTGTGTCCGCAAGCTTTGAGCAATTTGAATAGAATAGCCGTCGTAGTATACTAGTTTGATATATCAAACGTTCAATCGGCAACTTTGTGACGCGACGGCTTTGTGACGCGCGGCTCTGTGCTTCACGTCTAATGGAAATCAGAATTTCTAATAAGTAGAAGTTCGAAGTTTCACAAAACTCCCCCACTCGAGAACTGTGACGTCAACACCAGATAGGTGGTGATGGAGAGCGTCACTCTGGCCGGGACCGCTCGCGGGCTAAAAATTAATTAGCCTTATTATTAATAGCTAATAATACTAATAAAATTATTAACATTAATCAAAATCGAAGCATTCTCTGCCTGTGAGTGCTTCTCTACAGTAGTCCTTGCCCACCTGATCCAGAAAGAAATCCAGGAAATCGAGACGACGGCGCTGCTTGGCAAAAAGATTTGGAACACGTGAAAGCCTATGTAGCGGTGCAGTTCGAAATAGGCCAGCAGACAACTAAATTCCTCGGCTGAAGCGACGGAAGAGTTTTGTGAGAGCAGTATGATTAATACTCTAGTAATTTAAACCTACTTCCGTAGAGCCCATCGCAGTAGTCGACGTAGACGATAGGGATTTTGAAATTCGGCAATTCGATGGATGGGTCCAAAAGGATGCTCTCGTTTCCCTCACCCCATGACACTTTCATGCGCTGTACTAAGGACATGTCTGCAAAAATGTGTAGCACCAGAAAGTGAATACGGTTATTTATTGACAAATATAGTTGTATATTTCAACGAAAACTACACAGATAGGCCCATAGATAACCTGCTCGCGGTTATATGTATTGACTACTGAAGTACCGTATGTTTCACTGAATCCATTGCCTGTTTCACAACACTATATTCTTCTAGTTCACCAGTCATTGACTATTGAACTGCTAACGAATTAATTAATTCAGCTCACATGGCAGAATTTTCAAGTAGCACCTCTGTACGTCCGCAGGAAACCTCCTAAGATTCATGTTGCAAATGAGCTTGGCGGCAATTCTGAAAGAGTGCTTGCTTGCGTACGACAGTATTTTAAAGTGGAAGAGCCATTGTAACTTCAAAATAATTTGCAAAAGTCTATTGCATTTTACCTTTTAGACGCCCATACGGTGCCGTTTGGGAACAGCTTGATGGCAAAGTTGGGCACCGTGACATCTGGCACTTTAGAGCGTTTTGCGTTGGCGAAATAGATATCTGGCCACCACAGGCGGTTGGCGATCCTTGGGTCGTTAGTCTTTAGAGCTTCGCTGAAGTTGTGCCGCAGCCGGACGTCCCTCCAAATGGTGCGAAAGTAGAAGTCCATCTCGTAGTCCTGAAGTTGTCACGCGTTAAAATTTTTGTTTTCTTTCAAATATTGATGGGCGCACCATCGTCGTTGCTCGAAAAGAGGAAATGCTCTCCACGTAGAGATTTACGTCCACGCTTGTTGGGCCGCCTGTGTCGTTTTCATAGTAGGCGTGAGGGTAGACGAGCTTGTGATAGACGGATGGGTCCGTCAGCGTGAACAACATGCGGCTCATTGCCTCCTCGTCATCGGCAGATGAAGTAGCAGCGCCCGTTGCAACGGTGGTCGCGCAAGTCGCGAAGTTTGCGGACAAACTGAAAATATCGATACATGTACCGGACACGATACTACATATATTGGCGAGGGCCGACGACGACGACGACGACGACGACGACGACGACGACGACGACGACGACGACGACGACGACGACGACGACGACGACGACGACGACGACGACGACGACGACGACGACGACGACGGCGACGGCGACGGCGACGGCGACGGCGACGGCGACGGCGACGGCGACGGCGACGGCGACGGCGACGGCGACGGCGACGGCGACGGCGACGGCGACGACGACGACGACGACGACGACGACGACGACGACGACGACGACGACGACGACGACGACGACGACGACGACGACGACGACGACGACGACGACGACGACGACGACGACGACGACGACGACGACGACGACGACGACGACGACGACGACGACGACGACGACGACGACGACGACGACGACGACGACGACGACGACGGCGACGGCGACGGCGACGACGACGGCGACGGCGACGGCGACGGCGACGGCGACGGCGACGGCGACGGCGACGGCGACGGCGACGGCGACGGCGACGGCGACGGCGACGGCGACGGCGACGGCGACGGCGACGGCGACGGCGACGACGACGACGACGACGACGACGACGACGACGACGACGACGACGACGACGACGACGACGACGACGACGACGACGACGACGACGACGACGACGACGACGACGACGACGACGACGACGACGACGACGACGACGACGACGACGACTTACAGCAAAAGCGGCAAGCGCCCAGCACCCATGCTTGCATCAAGGCAGCGCCGCAAGCAAATGCTGCCTATAATCTATGCATCTGCTGCCTATACCTAAGCTACACTAGTTGACCCGTCGAAAACCGGCCAGACGGCGGTTCTCCACTCAATCTGCGAGCGACCCATGCATAACGCGAGCCGCTTTTCGCGTTGGCATTCCTTCATTGCATGGGTATGCTACCCCTTCTGATTGAGCGCCATTCGACTTTATGCCTCCACCTATCGGCCGCGCCGGATTGCGGCTGTTGCCAATAGGTAATCACTCGATTAGGCCATCATTCAAACGGGCGAAATACTTCCGCCGCTAGCGCCTCGCCCACTGGCGGCTAGCAGGTGGTGATTGTTTCACTTGGCAAGACTGCGTTACCGTAAACTTCGAGTAGTCGCAGTAACCAACGTCATAGTTTCATGTTGCCACCAGAGCAGCGCGCGATTACAAATGGGTACTGTAACGGCAGCAAACGGCCGCTGCCAAGAAAGACAGCCACCGGAAGGACATGGGTCTTTTGGCTTGTTGCGGGTTTCAGCGCCTTTGCGCAATTTGGATAGTACTCGAAGTACGACTCCCTTGTTTCTTGAAACGGTGGCGAAAGCGGGGGGACGGGGATCGTATGTATTGGGGGAGGGGGGGGGGGCGGCTCCACCATGCGTAACCAATTCGTTTGCCAACTCGGCAAACCACTGAAATACCAGAACGTGCCACAGCATTAACGCGACAACGCTGACTATAACAACATGCAATCTGTAGCTTGGCTATGCACGGCAAGACTCAAGAGCAATTGGAACAATGAGATTCTACCCAGACACAGTTATTGGGTGTAGTTGAAGAAGTGGTTTGAAATCTTGGAGCGGTTGTTGGTGCTCTTGAGTTATGTGGAGTCAAGAACCGTGACTTCGTCTAGATTGTGAGTGCAAGAACCTGAAGAAAGCTCCCCCCCCCCCGGCCTGCCCCCCCCCCCCCCCCCCCTACCCCCTCCACCATAGAAAGGCTCCAAGCCATTGTTAATCGAGATCGGTACATCCTGAACAATATTTCTTAAACAAACGAGATACGTACATCCTGAACAATCTTTCTTAAACAAAATGATAAAAAGAAGTCTGTGTAGACATTCGCTGATGCGTCAGCCAGTCAGTCCCATTTTGGTGACTGAGTGCAAGGTTTATTGGTTGGTCGCCCGACCTTGTAGGACAAAGGGGGGAAGAGGAAACGCGTATGGTTTCTGAGGGGAGCAATTCCATTTTCCTGCAGTATACCGTAAATCCTCCAATAAGCGCCAGGCTCCCCCTGCGCCCACCGTTCACAAGAGTCAGTCGGCATCGCAGTCCGGCGGGTCGAAGCTTAGGCTTCACGCGAACGGTGACCCACTTCAGGGCGCGCGGAGCGCGAACTGAAGTTGGTGGTCGCGCTACGCCTAAGTTTTCGACCCGCCAGGCGCGACGCCGGCCGAGTTTTAGTGCAAACTGTGAGTGGGGTGAACACTCCTCCATTTACTTCACCTCCTGCTCAGGCAGGCTGTGCCCCTTCCCTGCTATGGCGCTTCTGGCAGCTTTCACTCATGCGAATTGCGCATTCTGGGTGATCGCCACCCAAAACACGCCATATGGTGGATTCTGGGTAACGACCACCCAGAATGCGCCATATTGCGCGTTCTGGGTGGATTGCGGAAAGTGGGTGTAACATATATACGGACGACAATGTCTGTGTGTCTGTGTGTCTGTCCGTCGCACAAAAGTAAGATATATGGCATATGTGGTCAAGTAGAGTCAAGGTCGCTGAGTACGGATCCGATGTCCGTTTCTGTTGCTAATTTCGCATTTTCGAGTTATTTACAATTAAAATATGAAAATGCCGAAAATCGACTTTTTTGCCTGATGCACTAGCGGCAAAATTTCTTCAGGAATGGAAAGAGCAAAGACCGCGAATAATTTGTAACAAAAAGGAAATTTTTTGCAACTGTGGAATTTTGTAGAAATACGCAATTATTTGTCAAAATTCCGAAAATTGACAAAAATATAACGTCATTTATTGACGAATGTGAATGCAGAAATGGTAAGGCCGTATGTCAATGAGAATTTGTGACATAGTTTTGCAGTTTTAATAAATTGCAATTTCGAGATATTTACAATAAAATATGAAAATGCCGAAAATCGACTTTTTTGCCTGATGCGCTAGCGGCAAAATTTCTTCAGGAATGGAAAGAGCATAGACCGCGGATAATTTGTAACACAAAAGAAATTTTTTGCAAATGTGGAATTTAGTAGAAATACGCGATTATTTGTCAAAATTTCGTAAATTAACAAAAATAAAACGTCATTTATTGACAAATGTGAATGCAGAAATGGTAAGGCCATATGTCAATAAGAATTTGTGACATAGTTTTGCAGTTGTAATAAATTGCAATTTCGAGATATTTTCAATCAAAGTGTGAAAATGTCGAAAATTGAATTTTCACCTGATGATATAGCGGCGAAATTTCTTCTGAAATAGAAAGAATATAGACTACGGATAATTTGTAACAAAAGAAAAATTTTTTGCAAATGTTGAATTGAATAGAAATACTTGATTTTTTTTCAAATTTCCTTAAATCAACTAATTATAACGTCGTTTTTTTGACGAATTTGAACGCAGAAATGGTAAGGCCATATA
>JASAMZ010010921.1:0-23718 GCA_030248115.1 Linhomoeus sp. GSCO2_2
TATGTGGTCAAGTAGAGTCAAGGTCGCTGAGAACGGATCCGATGTTCGTTTCTGTTGCTAATTTCGCATTTTCGAGATATTCACAATTAAAATTCAAAAATGTCGAAAATCGACTTTTTCACCTGATGAGCTAGCCGCGAAATTTCTTCGGAAATGGAAAGAGCACGGACCGCTGATAATTTGTAACCCAAAAGAAATTCTTTGTCAATATGGAATTTTATAGAAATACGCAATTGTTTGTCAAAATTTCATAAATTGACAAAAATAGAACGTCATTTAGTGACGAATGTGAATGCAGAAACTGAAACGTCGTAAACCAATAAGAATCCGCACCACAGAGCTCTTCACAGGTGCGCAACAGTCGTCGCACAACAGCTTTGGAAGCGCACCAACTTCCCCGTGCAGCAAACTGTGACCTGCGATCGCCTTGACGTAGCGGAATTCCTTGTTGCAATCGTCACAGGCGTAGACTGGAGCCTTCCCAGAGAAGTGCACGGCCGTCCAATGGACAAACATGTTTCTGGTGATCACGCACTTCCGAAGGCACTCGTCGCAATCGACGCGGCGCCTGTTCCGACTGCGTGAGGGATCCGCCTGACGGCAGAAACACGGATGAGCACTGAGCAGCATCCCTGTGTTTGGCGAGTGCTCGGTCGCAGATGTCGCAGACGCTGAGGCTTGGCCTAATATGCTCGGTCTTCATGTGTCGTGACAGCCCGGCATGGGACCAAAACAGCAGTTGGCAACTGTCGCACCAAAGCGAAGCGACGATGGGCTTCCCGCGACCGTGACGCGCCATGTGAAAGGCAAGAATGCTCTTAGAAGCTCCTGCTCCAGCGACCACCGCCAAATAACCGCAGATGTCGCAAACGGCCTCCGCGACGGCCCATCTGGCATGGCGTATCTTCCAGTGGGCACTACGTGTCTTACAGCACTACGTGTCTTACATGATCAACACCCTGGGGTACGACAAAGAAGCCAAAGACAACATGCTCCAGCGGATGGCCATTTATTATCCGGACCATCCCGAGCACTTCGACTACGCCATCAACGAAAATACGGGTTGGGAAAGAAGATTTCTTACCAGGACAACGACGTTATAGAGTCGGTAGTGCAGCTTCCGTTGGAAATCGCTGCCGGAAGTCGCCCTCCTTCCCTGCTCTGCCTTCCACCCTTTACCGACGTGACCATTACGCTGAATCACGCGAGCGATAAGACTCGATTACACAAAGACGAGGGTCAGGCCGACGACTTCCAACTAAAAGTCTTGAAGGCCACTTTGATTGTCGAGCATTTGACTCTGAACGATCGTTTTAGTTCGGTCGTAACCAGCGGCCTGAACGCCGGCAGAACTCTGCGTTACAAATTTGACAGATTGGGGATAAACGGGCCCCATTTCATTAAGACCAGCTCTTCCAATTTTAACGTCCAGATAAGTCAGGGAAGAATTCCCTGCTACATACATTGTGGTATTCCTAACGAAAACGGCGACAGAAATGGATCAGGGTAAAAACTCCTTCGAAATTCCCCACGGTAAAGTCAGCGTTGTCGGTGGATATTTTATCGCTTCCCTTCCCATCGCCCCTTCCCATCGCCAGAATGAAGGTGTTCAAGTTGGGACAAGGAGGGGGCGCTTAAGCGGAAGAATCCGGTAGTGTATGTGGATCTTCAACTTCTGTGGATATTTCGTGCAATTCCGATAGGGTGGCACAACAAGCTGTGTGTGTAAAAAGTTCAACCAATACTTTGTGTCTGTCAAATTTTGGTGAACAGCATAGTGAACTTTGTACACATCGTTAGCCGCATCTGGAGAAAGTGTCTTGAGAATGTGTACCTTAATGCCAAGTGCAGCTATCCCCACGATACGGTTGTCTGTACAGCTGATCTGAAGCTCAGTGATATCGCCGCGTTCGCTATATGTTATCGGCATGATACGACGCCGTTACCATTGCTCAAGCCTCTCTAACAAAACAGCGCTTTGACGCTAAGTGATTGCTATTATACGCTAGCCTCAATTGATGACTGACGCTAATGGAACAAGTGGGCCCATGAGAGGTAGAGAGCGGAGGGGGGAGACTGGCGGAGAGGTGCCGGCCGAAGCACAAGCAGAAGCGAGTCTGTATGAAGCCGATACGCTAAGTGGGTACGCCACCAACGAAAATACGGGTTGGGAAAGAAGATTTCTTACCAGGACAACGACGTTATAGAGTCGGTAGTGCAGCTTCCGTTGGAAATCGCTGCCGGAAGTCGCCCTCCTTCCCTGCTCTGCCTTCCACCCTTTACCGACGTGACCATTACGCTGAATCACGCGAGCGATAAGACTCGATTACACAAAGACGAGGGTCAGGCCGACGACTTCCAACTAAAAGTCTTGAAGGCCACTTTGATTGTCGAGCATTTGACTCTGAACGATCGTTTTAGTTCGGTCGTAACCAGCGGCCTGAACGCCGGCAGAACTCTGCGTTACAAATTTGACAGATTGGGGATAAACGGGCCCCATTTCATTAAGACCAGCTCTTCCAATTTTAACGTCCAGATAAGTCAGGGAAGAATTCCCTGCTACATACATTGTGGTATTCCTAACGAAAACGGCGACAGAAATGGATCAGGGTAAAAACTCCTTCGAAATTCCCCACGGTAAAGTCAGCGTTGTCGGTGGATATTTTATCGCTTCCCTTCCCATCGCCCCTTCCCATCGCCAGAATGAAGGTGTTCAAGTTGGGACAAGGAGGGGGCGCTTAAGCGGAAGAATCCGGTAGTGTATGTGGATCTTCAACTTCTGTGGATATTTCGTGCAATTCCGATAGGGTGGCACAACAAGCTGTGTGTGTAAAAAGTTCAACCAATACTTTGTGTCTGTCAAATTTTGGTGAACAGCATAGTGAACTTTGTACACATCGTTAGCCGCATCTGGAGAAAGTGTCTTGAGAATGTGTACCTTAATGCCAAGTGCAGCTATCCCCACGATACGGTTGTCTGTACAGCTGATCTGAAGCTCAGTGATATCGCCGCGTTCGCTATATGTTATCGACATGATACGACGCCGTTTATCTGATGTTTCCTACCTGTGTGAAAACGTCACATCCAACAAAAAACTTGCCAAAAGTTTGGTGCGGGCGAATTCCTGTTTTCAGCGTACGCATTTCTGTTTCCGAGTGCACATTCATCAATAAACAGCTATTCTGGCCATCAGACGAAAATCTCGATTTTGAGATTTACTTAAATTTTAATTCTAAATATCTCGAAATTGAAATTTATTAAAACTGTAAAACTATGTCACAAATTCTTATTGGCATACGGCCTTACCATTTCTGCGTTCAAACTAGTAAAAAACGATGTTCTATTTTGTTGATTTATGGAATTTTGAAAAATATTCATGCATTTCTAGTAAATTCCACATTTGCAAAAAATTCCTCTTGCGTTACAAATTATCCGCAGTCTATACTCTTTCCATTTCTGAAGAAATTTCGCCGCTATATCATCAGGTGAAAAAGTCGATTTTCGACATTTTCATATTTTGATTGAAAATATCTCGAAATTGCAATTTTTAAAAACTTCAAAACTATGTCACAAATTCTTATCGGCATACGACCTTTCCATTTCTGCATTCACATTCGTCATTAAATGACTTTGTATTTTAGTCAGTTTAAACAATTTTGACAAATAATCGCGTATTTCTATTAAATTCCACATCTGCAAAAAATTTCTTTTGTGTTACAAATCATCCGCGGTCTATGCTCTTTTCATTTCTGAAGAAATTTCGCCGCTAGCTCATCAGGCGAAAAAGTCGATTTTCGACATTTTGGAATTTTAATTGCGAATATCTCGAAAATGCGAAATTAGCAACAGGAACGGACACTGGATCCGTACTCAGCGACCTTGATTCTACTTGACCACATATGTCACATATCTTATTTCGATGCGCGGACAGACAGACAGACAGACAGACAGACACACACACACACACACATTGTCATCCGTATACTATGTATATACACCTCGCCGCGCTGAGGCGCGGCGAAAAATGGCGCCGGTTTGTGTAACGCGCCGTTATCGAACTGAGCCGTCAACGCTGTGATGTGGAATCAGTGTGACACAACATTGTGTAAGGATGTGATCCCAAATTTATAAACTAGTTGAACGCTGAAGGTTACCTTCAGGGTGGCACTCCGCTTGTTCCGAAGCAAAGCAGACTGTCGCTCGTCTCGCTACTCGGTAATAAGCCTTCACGGAAACAAACACCGGATTCGTGTTCAGCGTCTACGACAATGTTTGAACAAGTTTGGACGTGTTTGAATGTGTTTGGACAAGTTTGAACATGTTCGGACAAGTTTGGGCGTTTTGGGATGTGTTCTGACGCCCATAGCAGGTTAAAAGAAACTCATATCGAAAAGTAGAAGCTGGATTCGCGTTCAGCACTGCTGAATACCCCAGAAGCACAAACAGTTTCCGACAGTTGTTAACTCTGATTGTCGTGTCCTACGTACTCTGCGCCTAAGTGCACGTTCTGTGGTGTGTACTAGGTAGTTTCATGAATAAAGCATTCAATCAAGCTCGATTAACCGTAAATAATCTACTATTACGTCATGATCTACCGGTTGTAGTGAAGAGGGTGTTGTGAGAAGATCTATGTTAGCCTTTTCTCACTGACAAACCGCTGCGTAGGAAGCTGATGACGCTGTCAGGCGGAGTCGCGGGCAGGAACGGTAGTCTACTGCAGAACGTTCGGTGCAGCGATCTGCACAGCGATCGGGTCGCTGAAGCACAGCTTGTCACCTGTAAAAGTGACGCGTTACAAGACAAACAGGCAACTCGCGAACACAAATGCAACAACAGCCGATACAGCAGTAACATCACTACTAGTGATGGCAACTTGAAAACCGGCCGGGTAAGTACTTACCCGGTTTTACCCGGTTTTTTAAAACCGGGTGTACTTACTTGGTACTTACCCGGTTTCGTTTAGCCGTACCCGGTTTTTACTTACCCAGATTCGCCAAAAATAACCGAGTAAAACCGGGTAAAACCGGGTACCCGGTTTTCTAGAAACCGGGTATACTTACTTTTACTTACCCGGTTTTATTTTGGCCGAATTTACTTACTTTTACTTACCCGGTTTTGAAATTTCAAAAGTTGCCATCACTAATCACTACTGCCTAATGCCACGGGCGAGAGGACTCACCAGCACACAACGGATTAGCTTAGCTAACGAATCCTTGAGGAATGACGCCGTTACCATTGCTCAAGCCTCTCTAACAAAACAGCGCTTTGACGCTAAGTGATTGCTATTATACGCTAGCCTCAATTGATGACTGACGCTAATGGAACAAGTGGGCCCATGAGAGGTAGAGAGCGGAGGGGGGAGACTGGCGGAGAGGTGCCGGCCGAAGCACAAGCAGAAGCGAGTCTGTATGAAGCCGATACGCTAAGTGGGTCACTGTGGCACGGAATTGCTCCTAGACTGAAGCAAGGCGGCCGCAATTGCTCGCGAAGGGATCTATTAAAAGATCCCTTCCTGATTGGCTGTCGGCGGAAGGGGCGGGACGAGCGGCGCGCGCGTCTGTTTGCTTCCCGCAAAGGGCCGGTGGGGCGCTCCTGCCCCGCGCCCAGTATACGGCCCCCAAGAAAGTGTAGAGAGGAAAGGAGACGGCCCCCAAGTTTCTCGCTCTTCCACTCAACCGCGCGACCGGGCGCGCGCGGCGCCACTTGGTTATTCGCCTTCCATCCCACAATCCGGTCTTCTGCCAACGTTGTGCAGCGGCCCGTCTCCTTATGTTATTATGCGAGAGACGATTGCTCATTGCACTAGAGGTGTTATGATTGTGGGGAGGGGGGGGGGGGGGGGGACGCGAGACAAACACAACTAGGCCAAGGGTCGATTATAAGCGACTGGGGAGGGGGGCCAATTAGGTCAGCGTAGGATACACTGCACAGTGCCCCATGGTCACGGCTGCTGTTCTTGTGTGCGTCTAGCGAGCAAACGAATCCCTCATTTGTCGAACATGGAGGCGACGTTCGTGACGTCTTTGAAAGACTCGGGGCAAACGCCGCGGCATGTCCGATCAACTCCTGGAAGGAAAGCTGCCAGGGTTTTCGACTGGCCCGACGCGACGCCTCCACCAGGCCGAAGAGGAGGAACAATTGTCTGCAAGTTTGGCTGCGCTTCCAACGCAAGACTGTTCCGACTGTTCAGCCGTGCTTCAACGCAAGGCGCAGCGAAAGAAGCTTGAAAGGCGCTTGCCTCCTGGACAAAGAAAACTGTTCTGCAGCTGCCTATAAGATGGAAGTACTCCAGGCGGCTTAGGAACGGTCTGTAGCTGCCGTGACTGAGATGATCGCGTAAGTTACTGTGACGGGCGCTCTCAGCGCTCTCACATTCTCATGGTGAATCTCATTGCGCGCTTCTGTTTGTTTTGGTTTCCCAGTGATCTCTATGCTGTTTTGGTCTGTTCCGCGGTGTTTCACACAGTTTCCCTTTCACACGCTCGCCTGTACTGTTTGGGTTAGCGCGATGCTACTTAAGCTTGCTCATTGTCTGCTTGCTTCAGTCTTGGAGTTGGGAATGGGTTGAAGAACTAAAGAACCTGCTGGCACGCCCAGAAAATCAGCGTGTCACAAAATGGTGTCCGAGACAGGATGGGGCTGTCAGGTGCCAAGGCCCCATCACCCTTCTCCAGACTCACAGGCCAGTTGGAAGCTGTGAACAAGTGGAACAAGGCCAAGCGACCTCAAGATCAACCAACGAAGAGCCCTGGCCATCACAAGAAGCGAGGAAGGCCATCCCTCTCAAGACCACAGGTTGGCGTCAGTGGCAGGCGTTACAATGTCAAGCTTTCCAGTTTCAAGTCAACAACGCGGCCACGCCCGGGACGAGGGAGAAGCAGCCAAGAGCAAGGGGCCACGAGGGGGACAGCGGTCCAGTCTTTGAGGTGTGTCAGCGGCCCATCAGCGGCGACAGCGGCCCATTCTTCGTGGAGGTGCTCCAGAGAGGCGACGGTGGCCCGAGAGAGGCGACAGCGGCCCTAGCGAGCTACGGTTCTGCTCCCCCTGAGAGGAGCTTCGTCAGCGCGAGCATTGCGCTTCTGTGGACCCATCCCCCAGTGAAAGTCGACAGGCAGACGCTTCAAAGGACTGTTTCCAACAGGGACGCTTTCCAACTGAGCCACCACCACCACAGCGGCCACGTCCATCCAGCCAGACAAGAACATGGCGAAAACGTGAATTGTAAAGGCCGCATTTCTAGGAATTGTTCTCTGCTTGCTGTATTGGTATATAGTTGGGTTTGGTAGCTTGCTTTTTCCAAAGGAAGGGGAGATGTGACGGGCGCTCTCAGCGCTCTCACATTCTCATGGTGAATCTCATTGCGCGCTTCTGTTTGTTTTGGTTTCCCAGTGATCTCTATGCTGTTTTGGTCTGTTCCGCGGTGTTTCACACAGTTTCCCTTTCACACGCTCGCCTGTACTGTTTGGGTTAGCGCGATGCTACTTAAGCTTGCTCATTGTCTGCTTGCTTCAGTCTTGGAGTTGGGAATGGGTTGAAGAGCTAAAGAACCTGCTGACACGCCCAGAAAATCAGCGTGTCACACCGTTCTACCTAATTTCTCACACTTCGATGATCGAAACGACAAGCTTCAGAAGTACAGGAATGGAGACGAAAAAATTGTCGCCGCCGAACTTTCTACCAACATAACGTACGTTGTTCCCAGAATGCAAATAGAATATTATCCACCTCTAATAATAAATAATCCACCTCTAATAAAGAAGGTAGTGTGGTTGCTTACTGTAGGTGCCGCGCGTTGTGACTCACGAGACCTACCGTATACGCCATTGCCCTTTCAGTGCCTGATGACGGTCCCGAATGAAGGTCGAAAGCTCGCTTGAAAGTGTGTTATGCAGTTATGTATACCAGTTTCATCCTGACAGCCGTCAAACACACACTGCACATCTGGTGGATTTCTACATTTAATCCAGCGTGTTGTTGACGCCGTCTGCTTGACATACATACATACAAGAGCACCTGAATGGCGCACAGTTGCGGTGACACGCTACTCAGTGTTTGGTGACGATGTCCTAGCCAAGCCTAACTGCCACGGTGCGGTGGCGAAACACCGTTTCTCGACCGAAATAAATAACCGCTTAAGAAGTTTAAGTTGACTGTCCTCGCAGATAGTGAAGATGAACTGACACTTTTCCTCCAGAGAAGTATCCGTTGCTCTGTCATAGCGTAGTGCGATTGAAGCAAGTTACGCTGAGCGAACAGTTACTCCGGACAAAATCCGTTTGATTTGGAATCCGAACGGGGCAGAGGCGATCATGTCCATTGTGGCAGCAATTCATACAACAATTCATTTTAATTGTTGTATAGTATAGTACTAGAGTCTATAGCCCGTGGTAAACGCGCTGCAGCTTTAGAGACCGATGTCGCGCAGCTGACGCGCTGCAGCCTCAGAGGCCGAAGTCGCGCAGCTGACGTGTTGCAGCTTCAGAGACCGATGTCGCGCAGCTGACGTGTTGCAGCTTCAGAGACCAATGTCGCGCAGCTGACGCGCTGCAGCTTCAGAGACCGATGTCGCGCAGCTGACGTGCTGCAGCTTCAGAGACCGATGTCGCACAGCTGATGTGTTGCAGCTTCAGAGACCAATGTCGCGCTGCTGACGCGTTGCAGCTTCTGACAATGGTTCGGGATTGCTGGTCTCGGTGTGGCTTGCGCCGACTGCCTGCCCGTTGTCGCGCAACTCACGCGTTCGATCGGATACTCGCAACCTGATGTCGCGCAACTCACGCGCTGGAGAACATGGCCCTACTGTCATTGCGCATCCAAGTGTTGTCAAAATGTTGTCTCACTTGGTGCTGAACCACTGCCTCAAACTTTCTCGGATTCATCACTATACGCAGGCAACACTGGCCGTCACCGCGGACTGTGTATGGCGGTTCTGAATCCTTTTATACTAATCACGCGATCTTTGTTTGTTTGTTTGTGTGTTAACACGATAACTCTCGACAGCGGCGACGGATCCCGGACATCTATACATTTTCGGAACCGCCTTCCGCCGGGCACCGTCTGGCCGAAGTTTGGTCTTGGGCCGCCGCCTAAATTCGGTCGAAATTCCGAAAATATCATTCACGCGATCTTTGTTTGTTTGTTTGTGTGTTAACACGATAACTCTCGACAGCGGCGACGGATCCCGGACATCTATACATTTTCGGAACCGCCTTCCGCCGGGCACCGTCTGGCCGAAGTTTGGTCTTGGGCCGCCGCCTAAATTCGGTCGAAATTCCGAAAATATCGTTTTTTTGGCACATTTTTGGCGCTAACTCCCAACTGCGGTGGCGGTTCGCGACGAGCCGTGCATCAACGGAACCGCCGTTCGACGCTGCATCATCTGGTCCAAGTTTCGTCTTCGGCCGCCGCCTAAATCGTCCGAAATTCGCGATTTTCGGGCAAATTTCGCCCGTTTTCGGAACACCATTCTTCGCAACAACGATTACGATTCCGCCATAGTACGGCTTGCTTGGCTGTGAGACCCAACTTGCGCACCATTTGCTTTACACACTGTGTTCGCTGTGAGACCCAAGTTGATAACAATATGCTTTACACACTGTCAAAGCACCGTCAACACGGGGTTTCGTCTTCTGACCAAGAACGTCGCACGAGTCACGGGCACAGGGGAAGCGCAAAACGTCGGTTTGTCCTCTGACCAAGAAGGGCGCACGAGTCACGGGCGCGACATCGGTCTCTGAAGGTGCAGCGCGTCAGGTGAGCGACATCGCTGTTTGAAGCTGCAGCGCATCAGCTGCGCGACATCGACCTCTGAAGCTGCAGCGCCTCAGCTGCGCGACATCGGTGTTCTGAAGCTGCAGCGCCTCAGCTGCGCGACATCGGTGTTTGAAGCTGCAGCGCGTCAGCGGCGCGACATCAGTCTCTGAAGCAGCAGCACGTCAGCTCCGCGACATCGGTCTGTGCAGCTGCAGCACGTCAGCTGCGCGACATCGCTCTCTGAAGCTGCAGCGCGTCAGCTTCGCGCCATCGGTCTCTCAAGCTGCAGCACGTCAGCTGCGCGACATCGCTCTCTGAAGCTGCAGCGCGTCAGCTTCGCGCCATCGGTCTCTCAAGCTGCAGCACGTCAGCTGCGCGACATCGCTCTCTGAAGCTGCAGCGCGTCAGCTGCGCGACATCGGTCTCTGAAGCTGCAATGCGTCATCCACGGGCTATAGACCCTAGTATAGACTGTGCATTGTACGCAGGCAGCAGTGGTCGCGGACTATCTATGGCTGCTCGCAGTGTAGATTGTGTACGCGCGCGGCTTTACCAGCGCGGGACGGCCCGCTGTAGAGCGAAGAGCGTCGACCCTCCCCTATAGCAGCACATAATCAATAGTCTGACGTCACCGGCTTTTCGCGACATAGGCGTTCGCTCGTGCGACGCGCACTCATTGGACCGATGCGTGCTCGCGAGGCACGGTGATTGGATAGACGAAATAGACGAAATACGTCATCCGACAGGCGGCGCGGCAGTCGGTCGACCGAATTTAGGCGGCGGCCAAAGACCAAACTTCCACCAGATGGTGCCCGGCGGAAGGCGGTTCCGAAAATGTATAGATGTCCGGGATGCGTCGCCGCTGTCGAGAGATATTTCCGTCAGGGATCTCAAGACGTGACCCGAAGGCCGCTGTGAATGCGCAAGGGAAAATACGTTTGCTATGATTGCACTCGATTCAGGGACGCACTTTACTCGGTACACATGACATGCTCACGCTTTTGTTTTGTCGACTTGTCGGCTCTTGACGTGGTCCCGTGATGCAGCGAGCGATAGAGACCAGACTCAAGTATCCGATTTCGCCGCAAACGCATACGCCGATTTCGCCGTTATGCATTCAGCGGCGGTTTCAAAAGTCTTCACAGGAGAAGTTACCTTCATCCACGGGGGTGGGATCGCCGCATTACAGATAGGTACCGAGTAGGGTACTACCCCCATCCACTCATGACACGCTATTACACAGCGTCGTCGTCTTACTTCACCGATCCCTGTTTATGTACCCACACATGCGCACGTTGGTGCCCGTTCACTGTACAGTCGACCGCATTTACAGCACATATGCAGACAGACGAGAGATGCAACGCACAAAAGTATGTCGCAATGTCAACACAAGGTACAACGCTATCGGAATCACGCTGATTAGGCTAAATTTGGTCTCTATAGTCTGCAGTTCGCGAATACTAGAGCACAAAGAAGTGTGAACATTCCTTTAAAGTTAGTTGATATTTTAGCTATCTATCAACAGCCGTATCATTCGGTTCGGGTGGGCAGTACTGGGGCCGTACCGTCTGTAGGTGTCTACCGGAGGTGCCGACATGTTCTTTCACGTCATCGCTTGTGTACTCGTCGGCGGACAAGTATGAGCCATTCGCGTTTTAGCACTTGCGAGTTTCTGATCTCCACTGTTGTAGAATGAGCTTGAACTCAGCACACGCAACAGCACACACAATTGCATACCATGCACAACAAATTTTCACAGAGGTTTCACTCATCACTTCAGTTCAATAGCCACGCAAATCATGACCTCTAGCGCGTATCTAGTCGAGTGCTGGCCTCGCGCAGCGCAGTTCCGATGGCTTCTCGAGAGCTCCAAAAAGGCGCCGACGCCGTAACTGGGCGGGTAGCGGTCGTCGACCAGGCACTGAAGGGGCGGCAGCTTCCCTTGTGCCTCGCCATTTCTGCCGAAGAGCGCGCTGTATTTCATAAGAACGCTTGAGGAGTCCGCAGGCTATCTGACGAAATTTCAAACTACATTCTACGACGTCAGGTGAGCGAGTTATTAAGCCCAAAGCGAGCGTGACGAACGTACGAAAGCACGCCGAGCTCTTGATATGTTTCGCTCGGCTGAGGCCGAGCGAAAAAAATGTGTCACTTTGTAAAAGAAGTAGGAGTTCTCTGCCCATGGAGAGGACCGCGAGGAGAAAGAGAACTATATTTGGTTGAAATAGGACAAACTGTGAATGCTTGTTATCGTTGACTGACATTTGTCCTCAGGCCGGAACAGTCTAACAGAGTAGTCCAGTTTCGTCGGCGATCGAGCACAATACTACGGCGAAGTGCAGTTGTACAATGTCAGAACTTGTCGTCAATACTGTCAGAAACGAAATGTCGAATATACAGTCATATATTGTCACAAAGTGTCGAGTTACAGTCGAATGAGTGGCAAGGTATCGTCAGATCAATGTCAAACGAACTGTTCTACTGGCCTCCTCGTCGCTCTATGGTGGCGGCGGAAGACGATTACAAAAAAGGTAGCCGGGGCGGCAGGCGCGCGATGGCCTCGGCTTAGGAGGGCGGCGGAGGATGGCGAGCAGCGCTCCGGTACCTAGGCGTTGAAGGGCTAGCGTCTCGTGATCGATGAAGTGTTGTAGTGCGACAGGATTTCGACTGGATAGTTGGCGACGGAACAATGGAACGACGAGAGGAGAACAACGGAACTTGCGACGACGCGTGACTAACGGACGACTAAGGATAACGATATGGCGAGGCGCTTCCGACCGCACACAGGAAAGGAGGGAAATAAAACCGCGAGCCGCTCTGTAGGCCGACTGAAGCAAATGTCAAGGAATCGCTCCTATGTCATGCCGACGACACGTGTATCTACCGTAGCTTCTACGCTAACTACCGATAACATAATCAAAAGCGCGGGCGTTCAAATTCGAATTAAGGGCAAAGCTGCGGACATAATTAAACGCTTGCGTCATAGTTTACAAACTGTGGTTACGGTAGCTGTCAATTTTGAAAATAGATCACGGATCACAGATCACTGATCACGGATCACAGATCACGGAATGATAGTTGCCTTTGAGAATCACCAAGTGGATTGGTGGAAAACTCCCGCAGAGTCACCCGATGCCAATCCAATCGAGAACGTCTGGGGCGTTATGAAGCAATATCTGCGCAAACGTGTGAAGCCGAAGAACCAAGCATAGCTTGTCCAGGGAATGAGAGATTTTTATACTCCACAACCAGGCAAGTCGTCCGGGGGACGCAGTATACTCCACAAATTTGGACTCCTACGCACGGTGACTCTTCTGCTGTTGCGGCCTCCTGACACTCTCAATCGCAAAAGCAATGCTGAATTCGTGATCTACATCCCAAAATACCCCAGATTCGACATACAACACCCCTAGTTTCCTATGGACTCTGGGAACTGAAATTCTGCACTTGGGGTACGGTAGCATACAAATTTGTCGTAGGTACGTTTAAACATCATCTATACACTGAACGGATGCCAAATTCGTAATCAGCGCCCCCGAAAACCCCGAAATCGAGCATAATATTGGCAAAGTCGACCCGACGCCCAAAATTCAAACCGACGCGGCAGGGATACTGTAGCTCTGCAAATTTTTCAAAAATACTTTTCTGGACCAGATTTAAGCGCAGAATCGTTTGAAACCACTTTTGGAACGATTCGGCAACGCATTCGAGTGCTATAGACGCCGAAATGCGAAAATCGCAATTTTCGACCCCGGAGTCGAAAAAGTCGCAGTGTAAGAAAGTTTTTTGTGTTTCGCCCGATTTTCTCCGTTCATGGCTCATTCGATAGAGGACATCTGGGAAGGAGCACCAAGAGTGGTCTCGCCGCTCTAGCTGCTACCTAGCTCGCACAGCAGCCCGTCAAAGTCGACCCGGGGCCAAAATTCGCGAATTTTTCAAATTTGGCGCCAAAATGGGTCCCGCAGCGATCCAATTCATTTTTTCCGTGTTCGGCACTATCGAGTACTACAACATATCAAAAGATAGTATATACCATTATATGCAACTTTTTCGAGTTCTACCTTGTACTATGCCTTTTTCAGTACTTTGAAAATTTAAATTTTTGAATTTCCCGCCAACGGGGTCCCGGAGCGTGACCCCGTTTGGTGTCCACCCTGCCCACCCACTAGGCCTACCCAACGCAAAAGACCGTTTGCAAATCGGCCGCTTCACGCGCGAACCCCATCCGGTCCAAATTACTGCGTTTCGCGCACAATCGCTATATACTCCACACTTTTTTGTGGAGTATAAAAAAGTGTGGAGTACCGTGCGCGAAACGCAGACAATTACAACGGATGTAGCTCGCGCGTGAAGCGGCCGATTTCCAAACGGTCTTTTGCGTTGGGTAGGCCTAGTAAGTGGGCAGGGTGGACACCAAACGGGGTCACGCTGCGGGACCCCGTTGGTGGGAAATTCAAAAATTTAAATTTTCGAAGTACTGAAAAATGGGTTGAGCAAGGTAGAACTCGAAAAAGTTGCATATAATGGTATATACTATCTTTTGATATGTTGTAGTACTCGATAATATCTAGCCCGCAAAAAAAGAATTGGATCTCTGCGGGACCCATTTTGGCGCCAAATTTGAAAAAATTCGCGATTTTTGGCCCCGGGTCGACTTTGACGGGCTGCTGTGCGAGCTAGGTAGCAGCTAGAGCGGCGAGACCACTCTTGGTGCTCCTTCCCAGATGTCCTCTATCGAATGAGCCATGAACGCAGAAAATCGGGCGAAACACAAAAAACTTTCTTACACTGCGACTTTTTCGACTCTGGGGTCGAAAATTGCGATTTTTGCATTTCGGCGTCTATAGCGCTCGAATGCGCTGCCGAATCGTTCCAAAAGTGGTTTCAAACGATTCGGCGCTTAAATCTGGTCCGGAAAAGTATTTTTGAAAAATTTGCAGAGCTACAGTATCCCTGCCGCGTCGGTTTGAATTTTGGGCGTCGGGTCGACTTTGCCAATATTATGCTCGATTTCGTGGTTTTCGGGGCCGCTGATTACGAATTTGGCATCCGTTCCGTGTATAAGTAGATGATGTTTGAACGTACCTACGACGAATTTGTATGCTACCGTACCCCAGGTGCAGAATTTCAGTTCCTGTCGAATCTGGGGTATTTTGGGATGTAGATCACGAATTCAGCATTGCTTTTGCGATTGGGAGTGTCAGGAGGCCACAACAGCAGAGGAGTCACCGTGCGTAGGAGTCCAAATTTGTGGAGTATACTGCGTCCCCCGGACGACTTGCCTGGTTGGAGCACAATGTCTGTGCAGAACTGCAATAGGTACATAAGCCACCTGTACAAAGTTATCCCCGCGATCGCCAAGGAGCAGGGCAAGCCAAGCTGTTTCTGAGATTAATGTAAACAGACATGCAATGCATGGACATTTTTAAATGGCGTGTATTTGGCAAGGTTTTTATACTCCACAAAAAAGTGTGGAGTATATAGCGATTGTGCGCGAAACGCAGAAAATTACAGTCAGCGGCGTTCGCGCGTGAAGCGGCCGATTTCCAAACGGTCTTTTGCGTTGGGTAGGCCTAGTGGGTGGGCAACCTGCACGACATATGGGGTCACGCTCCGGGACCCCATTGGCGGGAAATTCAAAAATTTAAATTTTCAAAGTACTGAAAAATGGGTTAAACAAGGTAGAACTCGAAAAAGTTGCATATAATGGTATATACTATCTTTTGATATGTTGTAGCCCTCGATAGTGCCGAACACGCAAAAAAAGAATTGAATCGCTGCGGGACCCATTTTGGCGCCAAATTTGAAAAATTCGCGATTTTTGGCCCCGGGTCGACTTTGACGGGCTACTGTGCGAGCTAGGTAGCAGCTAGAGCGGCGAGACCACTCTTGGTGCTCCTTCCCAGATGTCCTCTATCGAATGAGCCATGAACGGAGAAAATCGGGTGAAACACAAAAAACTTTCTTACACTGCGACTTTTTCGACTCCGGGGTCGAAAATTGCGATTTTCGCATTTCGGCGTCTATAGCGCTCGAATGCGTTGCCGAATCGTTCCAAAAGTAGTTTCAAACGATTCTACGCTTAAGTCTGGCCCAGAAAAGTATTTTTTTAAAAATTGCAGAGCTACAGTATCCCTGCCGCGTCGGTTTGAATTTTGGGCGTCGGGTCGACTTTGCCAATATTATGCTCGATTTCGGGGTTTTCGTGCGCGCTGATTACGAATTTGGCATCCGTTCAGTGCATAGATGATGTTTGAACGTACTTGTGACGATTTTCCAAGGTAGTACCGCAAGGGTGAATTATGGTATCGGAGATTCACGCATAGTTAGAAGCGTTATACATCGATTCTGGTTGCCTAATTTGACGGTCGCAACACTCTGAATGCTATCCGAACTCACAGGTAACAAGTGGAAGAAGTAGCAAGGGAACAAAGTTCCTGCCCTTCCTGTTGATGGTTCATGGGTGAAAGGACAGGCTGACGCCATCGCTGCCGCAACTACTTTTATCGGTTTACGTATTTTAGCAATTTGCATTTCACCGATTGTCTGTGCTTTGAGGCAAATTTGGTATGCAGGTAGATGGGATACCAAGGTGATGACCCCATTCTTTGTTTCGCGGTGTGCCATTTAACAATTTGGTGACCGTTGACGGAGCGTATTCAAAGTTTGAATACACTTGAATTCGGAGCGTGAAATCCGAGATTGCAAAAGTAAATAAAAGGTATTTTGAAGCAGTCGCCTACGGCAGCGATATTTACGGAACGGAATGGACGACGCCAGCTCGAAGCTCCACGAGCGCGTGCGGCAAGAGGGCGGGCGCAAGAATCTGCGCCGGAACTTCACTCGAGCGTTGGAAAATCGAGGCTACTCCAAGAAGGAGGCCACGGTAGTGGCCCTCTTTAACGGTGGATCACGTCGGCACACAATAAGCGGCGATTTCAGACAGAATTCGAGCGAATTTCGTCTCTATGCGTCACTTCCTCGGCCGAATCTGCCGACGAAGTAGATGGCGGTGGCGGTGCCGCGGGGCCTTCTTCCAGCGGCGCCACTGCGGATGATGAAACTGACGTGAGAGTTGATGGAAATAGCCATTGCTTGTCTTATGAAGTTCGCTTTTTGCACTCCACCGCTCATCCAAAGTGTTGTGTTGTTGAGTGTCGTGTTGCGACTATCTAGCATCGGGTTGCTGAGCTCTGTCCTTTGCTTTCACGCATCAGGACTCGACGTTTTCAGGCGAGCAGTACCACTGAAGTGGGACGTTGCCACAGCAGTCGGCGGACGGCCGTCGCCACGGGCCGTGGTAGAGGAGGGCGAGGCCGCGGGGCGAAGATGGCGCGCAGCGGAAGTCCCAAGGCCAAGCGGCGGAAGGGTCCGCTGTCGTCGGCTGACGCTGACACTTCTCACGCTCACCTGAGACGTCCAGCTCAGAGCGAGAATCGCGCCCGTCGGACTGTTGAAATACCACAGGTTTTCGATTTTCTAGGCTACAGTGATTCAAGCCTACTTACATGAGTGGCCTGCCTGACTTTCAGCCCAGTGAACCAAGTGCTGGCGCGGGGACAGATGAATCTTTCGAGCAAGCGATTGGGGGTCTCAACAAGATGACACCAGGTTTGTCTAGTCGCGTTTTAGTATCAACTGCACTTGTTGGGCCATCGAGATACCGTAAATCGTATTACTGCAGGCCTCAGGAATTTGAAATCGCATGGTGACGGAACGCTGGAGCTGATGTTTGATCAGTTTCTGAGGGACGCGCGAAACAAGGGTGTTGCAGCGGCTCGACGCCAAGCGCGCAATGTGTTCAACAACTTGACTGACAAGCTCAAATTGGAGAGCTCTGATTGGACGGTAGCTCTTTTTTGATGTCGAAATGGTGTATCTGTTGCGACAGTGGCAGAAGTGAAACGTCGTTTAGCTATTTCAAGAGGTGGCGCTGACGGCCTACCGAGCTTCGCGTGGCCAGGAGGTGGCTTCTGGCAGCTACGAGAGTGCCCAAATCTCTGTAATACAGTCCTGGCCACAGATGGCAGATAGGCAGCGTCTCCACGCTTTGTCCAGTGTGTGACTAGACTGTTATGAAGTTTTGTAGACTACTAGTTTGTCAAGAAATTGTGTACGCTATAAGGATGGTCAGTCGTCGTCAACGTCAATGTTTGTCAATGTGCATACTGTAGACTACTTGGGTCGATTGCGCCTTTCAGGAGCTGACGAGTACACGCCAGACGAAACGTTGAACGACAAGATCAAGCTGTACACTGGAGACATCGTGAAGCTGAACGTGGACGCCATTGTCAATGCCGCCAAGGAGAATATGGCTGGTGGGTGCTTTTGGATAGGAAGATTGTTGCCAGTGAAAGGCCAACAAGTGTGAGTTGCTGCAAGTGGAGGGGTGGAGGTCTAAAAGGGTAAAAAATTGGCGACGAGTACTAAATGTTGTGTATACTAACAACTTTTGGTCGAATAAAAGCGGACAGTAGGGTGAAAATTGGACCACTTGCAAGCGTTGCAGGGAACAGGTGTACTGTATTCAGGAGGGGGCGGCGTCGACGGGGCCATTCACGCTGGAGGGGGTCCTGGCTTGACCGCAGAGGCGCGCTCCCTCGCCCCATGCCCTCCTGGGTGCGCCAAGGTGACGGGTGGACACCAGCTGCCCTGCAAATGTGCGTTGATGGCAGACAGCTGTGGTTGGGTCATCTGTGCCTTCACTAGGATGTACTGTCCCACTTGCAGATGTTATTCACACGGTGGGCCCTAGAGACAAGAGTTCAGAAACGCTGGCCGCCTGCTACAGGAACTGTCTGAAGGAAGTGAGAGAGAGAGGGCTACATAGCGTGGTAAGCAGACTTTGGTATACTGTTGTGGAACTGGCCACTTTGCGCACATTAACTTGTTCTACTTGTTTTTCCCAGGCGTTTCCCTGTATCGCGACTGGCGTCTTTGGCTTCGGCAATCTGGAGGCGGCTAAGGTGGCGCTGAGAGAGATTCGCGAATGGATGAACCGGAACCACCAAACGCTGTCTGGTGCTGGATTCGTTTGCGGCTTCGTAAGCCTGGTGCTGGATTTGTTCGCGGCTTTGTAAGCCTGGTGTTGGATTTGTTCGCGGCTTTGTAAGCCTGGTGCTGGATTTGTTTGCGGCTTCGTAAGCCTTTGTGATAAATATGTTCGTGGCTTTGTAAGCCTTTGTGGTAAATCTGTTCGCGGTTTGGTAAGCCAGATGTGCTGTGTCACGCTCAATAAAGATTTCCTTTAACGAAGCCGTGGTTGCATGGCTTGTGTTGGGTGTTAGTATGTTATGAATATCTAGCAAAGTAGACAACAAATGAAAGTTTCTGGTACCTACCTACATACTTGGTGGATGAAGCAGAATTAGTACTGGTGATATTTCGAATCTATAAGCTAGTTATCGTGCTGCTTCCTATGACAAGATATACTGTAACGGTTATGCAATCCATTGCAGAGTCCACTGGCGAATAGGGGGTCAAGCCGATTGGGCAGGACGAAAACTGGCAATATGAAGCGAAGCTCCTCGGAAGTTCGTTCAAACCCTAAGAAATGTAGGCAGCAGTTGTCTGACAAACTGCTTACAGTCATTTTTCGTCAAATACCGCCAAACGGCACATCGGTCAATCGTTTGGCGCTGGCGTGCAGTCACTGGAAGATTCTCATAAGGCGCCTTTATGGTTAGCTCTACGACACGCATTTTCGAAGCATAATTCAAAACTGATTTTAAATGTTTAGGCCAGTGGGACATCCTACCAACGGAAATTCTGACAGTCATTTTTGGATATATGGCACCAGATTTCCGTCCTGTGAATGGCCCGAGGCGCCTCGTTTACGAGCCTGAAAAGCAGGTGTTCCGCTACATGCGCGTGTGTCGCCGTTGGGAGGAAGTTATTCGATCGAATTTTATGGGACTCTATCCTACCCCACAAGAGAGACTCGAAACCGCCTACAACAGGGCTGAAGCAGAGAGCCCAATCACAGAGCGTGATTGGCAGACGATTCCGCAAGAGCACTGGAATCTCGTTGCTGGCCTCCCTTACAACTACACCCCAACTGGGGACAACGCCCAGTAAGATTGAGAGGGGGGGGGGGGGGGGGGCAGAGGCAGACGTTTGTCAAACTGTGTGCGCGTTGGGCCTTTGCATTGAAGCGATTCGTGTGGTTTTGTCTTTCACGTCTGCAAACGATTCGTGCTGTCTTGCCTTTTCCAGGTGCCGCGTACTGCTGCTGCCTTTTGTTTCGTTGGGTCGTCGTTTAGTCGATTTTGCCCAAAAGTGACTTTGGCAGTTTTGCTACTTAGGTACGAATTCTGTACGGCTTTGTAAGCCTGACTGTAATGTTGTGACTTTGGCTGTTTTGCGCCTTATGAATTCTGTACGGCTTTGTAAGCCTGACCATAATGTTGTGACTTTGGCTGTTTTGCGATTTATGAATTACGTACGGCTTTGTAAGCCTGACTGTGTATACTGTGACTTACTGTTTTGCGCCTTATGAATTATGTACGGCTTTGTAAGCCTGGCTGTAATGCATACTGTGACCCTTGATTTGTTTGCGTGGCTTAGTAAGCCTAGCTGCAATGTGTAATGTAGAAAGGTCTGAAGAGTCCTGAATTGATTGGCATACTGTACCGTATTTTCGTTACTTTCGTCAACAACACCACTGCATTATTAGCAAAGCATCACACTGCCAGTGCCAATTAGCGACATTGGCCTACTGGGCGCAGGAGTATGAATTGTGGAGTATACTGCGTCCCCCGGACGACTTGCCTGGTTCCATGGATGTGTCGGGCAACGGTTGTTTTTGCCACCTATTCGATCTTAAACGGAATGCGGCAATTGCGATCACTGTGCGGTTCTGCAATCTACAGCAACGGTACCATACCCATCCGCATTTGTGACCCAAAAGAAAAGGGCGTCGTCCCATTTAGACCCTCTTCATTCCAAAGTGTACCTGCGGCGAACATTCCTGATCCATTTATGGATCAGTAGGTACCCACCAATGCGCCTTACAGGCATCGATTGCCCAAATATGCACAAACTTTCTTTGGAAACTCGAGTAACTGCGGCGAAACTCTCCGAAGAAATGCTCAACGTTCTATTACGACACACTATGCAATATACTCCTCAAATGCACGAAACACGGTGCAATGCCAATCAATCACCATCGGGTACCCCGTTTTTTCGCCGCCCCCCAGGGCGGCGAGTATATATACGGACGCTATTGTCTGTTCGTGGGTGTGTGGGTGTCACAAAACTAGACATGACGGTTAGTGCCACCCAATGGAGTCGAATGCGCTGAGTAACGCGCCGTTGTCCGTTTCTGTTGCTAATTTCCCTATTTCGAGATATTTACAATTAAAATATGAAAATGTCAAAAATGACACTTTTATTTACAAGTCGTATCGGCAAAGTTTTTGCTGAAATGGAAAGGGCGTAAGACGCGATGAATTTGTGACATAGTCTCGGATTTTGGAATTCACCAAATTAGGGATATTTTCAAGGTTTTTGTCAAAATTCCCAAATTTCGAACAATTCAAACAGCTTATATTTCAAAACTTCTTTGCACCGATGTATCGAGCATAGTCTGCCAAGTATTTAGCAAATAGTTTCAGCGCATATAATTAACGAAATTTAGGATATTTTTAAGGATTTTGTTAAAATCCCCAAATTTCGACAATTTCAAACAGCTTAAATTTCAAAATTTCTTTTCACGGATGCGTCGAGCATAGTCTACCAAGTATTTATCAAATAGTTTTAGATTTTATAATTAACGAAATTAGGGATATTTTCAAGCGTATTTTCAAAATTCCCAAATTTTGGCATTTTCAAACAGCTTAAATTTCAAAACTTCTTTGCACGGATGTGTCGAGCATAGTCTGCCAAGTATTTAGCAAATAGTTCCAGAGATTATAATTAATGAAATTTAGGATATTTTTTTGAGTTTTGTCAAAATCCCCAAATTTCGACAATTTCAAACGGCTTAAAGTTCAAAGTTTCTTTGCACGGAAGTATCGAGCATAGTCTGCCATGTATTTAACAAATAGTTTCGGATTTTATAATTAACGAATTTACGTATATTTTCAAGGGTATTGTGAAAATTCCTAAATTTAGGCAATTTCAAATAGCTTATATTTCAGAATGTCTTTGCATAGTTGTGTCGGGCATAGTCTGCCAACTATTTAGCAAATAGTTCTATATTTTATAATTAACGAATTTAGGGATATTTTCAAGGTTTTTCTCAAAATTGCCAAATTTCGACAATTTCAAACAACTTAAATTTCAAAATATCTTTGCGTGGACCGTGGATGTATCGGGCGTTTTATGTCAAGTACTTACGAAACAGTTTCAGATTTTAGAATTCAAGAAATTAGGGATATTTTCAAGGGTTTTGTCAAATATGGCAGATTTCGGCATTTTCAAATGGCTATAACTAAGCAACATTTTTCCATGGATGTGTCGTGCAACGTATGTTTTGCCACCTATTCGATCGAATACGAAACGAGGCAATTACTGTGCGGTTCTGCAATCTACAGAAACGGTACCGTAACCGCCCGCATTTGTGACCCAAAAGAAAAGGGCGTCGTCCCATTTAGACCCTCTTCATTCCAAAGTGAACCCGCGGCGAACATTCCTGATCCATTTATGGATCAGTACCCACCAATTCGCCGTATAGGCAACGATTGCCCAAGAATGGCACAAACTACCTTTGGAAACTCGAGGTAACTGCGGCGAAACTCCCCGAAGAAATGCTCAACTTTGTATTCTGACACACTATTGAATACACTCCTCAAATGCACAACACACTATGCAATGCCAATCAACCATCATCGGGTACCCAGTTTTTACTCTAAGCTTGTTGGCACTCCGCCCCGACGAAGTCGGCGGAGAGCAGTAGGCATCCTGTAGGGAAGGTGCTTTCTACGTGCTCGCCTAACTTTCGCTAGGAGTAACCGATTTTGAAACGGTTTTTTGCGTTCGATAGCCCTGGTGGATGCGCAGGCCGCGTGCTATATGAGAAAATTCCGGTAGTGGGAAAATTTTTTGAAAATTCAAAAATTCAAATTTTTACTAAGTAAAAATAATTCAGCACCCCGCCATTTTCGCTACACTTGATCAAAATTCACCATTTTTGGATATGTTGTAGCCTTTGGGGAGGCGGACTTGGGAAATCAAAAATTGGAAAATTTGGACGCGGCACGGCCGGGTTACGGTAGATTCAAATTTTGAGAACCCGATTCCGGCCGTTCAAAAAATCATATCTCGCGATTTACTGGGCGGATCGGGCTGAGATAAAATTTCCGGCCGACGTCTGGATGTGCTCTTTCGTTTAAGACCGAAACCGGCAAAATCCATCCAGCCGATCGTGAGCTAGGCGGGGGCAATGGGTTTCCGTTCGGGACCAAATTTGGGGATTTTGGGAATTGGCCGGTTTTTTCGCCGAAACGCGTGGTTCTACCGGAAAACGGACACCGCCAATCGATTCTACGCTAAAATCTGGTCCGGAAACGTAAGTTTCGGTTTTTCGAGCTACCGTAACCCGGCCGCGTCAAATTTTTGAATCCCGGGCCGAAATTTTCAAAATCGAGTTGACAGTTGGTTCGGGGGTTTTCGGGGTCGGGGAGTTCGAATTTCGCGTTAGTTTTGCGATTACTGTTCACTTTCGACCCTTTTCGGATGGTTTAGGGTGTGTTTGTGGCAAAAATTTGAAATTCCGGGGTAGTATTGAGGTGTAGCGCGGTGTAGCGGGACCGTCGAAACAAGTTCGGACCAATAGGTTTAGGGCCTTTTGACACCGGTTGTGTGCTTGCGAGCGCTCTTGGAGATGGCGAGCGCCATAATTGTTGCTTTGAAATGCCGCGGTGGTGTCGCCCTTCTGTGTTTAGCGAAGTCGGCCTCCTTGCCTATTCAGAAGCGCCATCTATTAGCGCGCTTCTTTCCCGCTCGGTGCACAGATGCGTCCTT